>NQII01005285.1:5166-136379 GCA_002778355.1 Clitarchus hookeri | reverse complement strand
CGTCATATATGGTGTGATTTTTCAAAGGTTTAATTACAAAAGTGTGAATAAACCTCGAATAGACTATGCTGGAGCCGTCTTGTCACTCACAACGTCGTTCTGCCTTGGATTTAACTGCAACCACTATCACCTCCATGTGTACAACACACCATATCAGGCACTGAAGATACCCTCCAGCAGGTCCAATGTTATCGGGCCATGATTCCTTTCACTTTCCTTGACACTTGCGTTGTTACAGCCCATCGCATCTCCATTGAATTCCTCTATATTGGCTCCAATGCCGTTGTGCAGGAGAGTTCACACCTCACATATCAGTCTTACTATATAAGTTTTTACATCAGTGTTGTCGAGTCAGACCGAGAGACAAATGGTACTATATGGTATGTGAGGACAATAGGTAGGTGAAAATTCTCTGGAAATTCATCTTTAGTGCTCTGAGAGTGTGATAATTATAAGAAGTTTCCATCTTTGATAAACCATAAATATGAGACTCACAAGTAACCTTGAAAAATATTTCCTTTTACTAAATGTATACATTTTAATGCACAAGCGTGTTATATGATGTTAGGATTGAGTTGTGTGTGTTAGTTTAATATAATAACGTCTTATATGAAGAGCTGTTTTCAAACTGGGGCATCTGTGACGGGTTACCTTTGTTATACACAGTTTGAAATGATTTAAAAAGTATAAATATATGTATTTAAAAATTATACGTGGTCATTTTACCGATACATGAATACTTGTCATTTGACCAATTGTATTGTTCATTTCAAAAAGTTATGAAGAAGAGACACAGAGAAAAAGGGAGCGTGGATTTTAAAAGCATACAGGTTAACTGTGAACCTACTACAGGAATAGTGATGCTATGAGGACATAAAAAACTACCTTACCCCGCAAATCTTAAAAATCAGTAGCTATTGTCAGGTGTACCACTATCTAGTAACTTAAAACAACCATATGCGACCTACCTGCTTGGCGTCCCTAGCATCTGCCAGAGTATTTGTGGCGGTTACTTAAGACTTTTAAAATGCCTAATCTTTTCTACCTTCTTTTTTTTAGATATTTGACTGTTTTGTAATCCAATTTTATTAAATATTTAATAAAATTGTAAAATCAGTTTTAAAATAATTTTTACCTACGTTTTTAATAGAATTTTATCTCTGGTATTTTGTACCAAAATAATCTCAAAAAGTTATATCAGCGCTGTGTCTGATTTCAGCAGAGGTGTATCATGGAGTCTTAGGACAGCCAACAAAGAAATTATTTTGAAGTTTTGTGTTTTGTTCGTTTACGATTAAGGTTAATTTCTTATGAATTTAAATTTAATTTTAAAACGTTGAATAAAAATTATGGTAGAACAACTTAAAGAATTTTAATTTAATAATATCATCTTATTTAATGAGAAACACAATTAATTTAAACTATAGGCATATATGCTTATTTTGCAATTTTTTGAATTTTTTTACGGCAAGCATATAAATTAGAAGTTCTTGTAACTTCCGTAATTAATTATTGTTAATTTATTTTTCATATTTTTCTGCTTTTATCGGACTACTATTTGATATAATGTCACCGGAATTTAAATTACCCTAAAAGTGTAAAAATTAGTTTTTGGCACTTGAACAACCTTTAACATTGACATTTTTTTCATATTTAATTTATGGTTTCGGGTGTTGCACATATTAACTTCCCTGGTGAGTTCTGTGCCTAAGCTGATACAGCTCTTGTACGCGTCCACATACAATAATATCTATGCTTTACACGTGTCGTTTCNAGTTCTGTGCCTAAGCTGATACAGCTCTTGTACGCGTCCACATACAATAATATCTATGCTTTACACGTGTCGTTTCTGAGCATCAGTTAACCAGAGTCCGAGAGGTTTAAAATACTAAAACCCATTGAGCCATGACGTTCAGTGTAGAGTACATTGTCTACAGGAAGCATGTTTGTGAATTTTGTTGTACACAGCACGGAAATAGTATCTGATTTAATTAAAAAGTCGCTTGCGTGTGTGGGAATCCATTAGTTTCTGAGACAGTTACTGGCGTTCGTATGAACCGTCTGCCAATAATATAGTAACTTCCGTTTTCACTTTGTTAAAAAAAATTGGCGAATCTTAAAATTACAGAATTAAAATTCAAGTCACAAATTTATTTTGTTGCAGCACCTGAACATAAATATTTCCCTATGAATAGAATTGTAAAATTATTGTGGCTGAAAGCACTGCAGTTATATAGCTTTGATAGTTTAAATGGACCGTGTACATTGCCAAAAATATATTCCAAAAATGTTACGGAGATAGAACACCACGAATTCAAAATGGCAAAATAACAAACACAAAAACTGAACATATTTTAACTGGTAAGGATATTATACGTTCCTGGTTGATTCTTATTTTGCGTTTTCTATGCTGTTTTTTTTCTCAGTACTTTTTTGTCAGTGTTTTAATATNCGTTCCTGGTTGATTCTTATTTTGCGTTTTCTATGCTGTTTTTTTTCTCAGTACTTTTTTGTCAGTGTTTTAATATATGTTAGGGTCGCTGTTGTTTTCTTGTTCTTTGCCATCTCGTTCTGTGACTTATATTTTTTGTGATGTCTTACGTATGTTTTTATTTAAAACTTGTGTTTGGCAATGAATAAATTCCATTAAAAATAACAAACTAACCTAACTATACTATTATCATTGAACTGCAATGACAACACTCCAATAATGAGAAACGACAAACATATAAAGTTGAAAATTGTGCATAATTCCTAAGAAGTTACAAAATAACTTTTTCTTGTTTATTTGGGAAAGGGCTGAGATAAAAATCGATGGCTATTTCAGAACGTTAATAATACAGAAAATTCTGCCACATTTTTTTAAGCACTGTTGTCGCCTTAAAGCTGATTCATTCTGAATGCGCTAGCTAATTCGGGCTGAAAAAGATGTTCGTAAAAAAAATTAGAAATTATTCTCCAACAAAAAGCAGCCTTTACATGCAACATTTTGCTAGGATTGGTTTGTTTGCAGGGACTAAGGTTCATGTCAGATAAGCATGCGTGGTTGCTTGCCTTGAACTTAGAGTAAATGTCGTTTGCGTTGGAACTCGGCCTCGGGAGAAGAGACTGTCTACAAGGAAGAGAGATGACAACCTTTATTATTGCAATCGTTCTTGGGAGCCTGTCTGTGAATATACGTGGAACTGCACGTGATGTGCAGTGTTAGATAACTAGTTTACGTGTTTTCGGCACAGATTCTTCAGTCCTGTTCTTTATAACCGTATATTCAGGACAAGTACAGTTAATATATTCCATATAACGTGGAGTTGTAGTCCGTATAGAGTACTTTATTAGTGTGCAGANACTAAGGTTCATGTCAGATAAGCATGCGTGGTTGCTTGCCTTGAACTTAGAGTAAATGTCGTTTGCGTTGGAACTCTGACTCGGGAGAAGAGACTGTCTACAAGGAAGAGAGATGACAACCTTTATTATTGCAATCGTTCTTGGGAGCCTGTCTGTGAATATACGTGGAACTGCACGTGATGTGCAGTGTTAGATAACTAGTTTACATGTTTTCGGCACAGATTCTTCAGTCCTGTTCTTTATAACCGTATATACAGGACAAGTACAGTTAATATATTCCATATAACGTGGAGTTGTAGTCCGTATAGAGTACTTTATTAGTGTGCAGANACAGGACAAGTACAGTTAATATATTCCATATAACGTGGAGTTGTAGTCCGTATAGAGTACTTTATTAGTGTGCAGAGGGTCACGATGTGTGTACGAATAATGTGCCAGCTTCTCAACTCGGCGGGTAGGGTTCGGTCTCCTGTGGAAGTGTGACGAACGTTGGCAATATCAAGTGGATGTTTGTGGAGTATTCCCGTTTCCCCCTTCCACTGCTCGTGGGGGTCGAAGTAGGCACCAAGCTTCCTTTTATTCAGAAATTCTCACTTCATAAACGTTATTTTATGTAGCGCGCAGATTTGGCTTCATTTTCTCATAACTTAGCAAAGGCACTACATTACAGGGTTTCATTTTATTTCACACCTTTGTAAGCATTTTTGTTTAAGGATCCCACGCCAATTTCCGTAAATTCGGTGATTGCTACACTCTTAATTCTAATCAGCAAAATACCACTGATTCGCAGTGAAATTCAATTACCAGAATCAGTGAAAATTACTGAACTTAGAATCTGTGGAAAACCCCTGATTGCTTCAGTGGAACACTTTCATTGGTTGACTAAGTGACAGCCAACTGTGTGTGGCGAAAATGAAAATTATTTTTATTGAATCTAGTTAAATATTTACGAGAAATAAACATATGTCCGATAGTCACTGTTTACATTGTGTAATATAACATAAATAAATTTAAAACAAAATATTCGGTGGTGTCTAGGATTTGAACCCACATCATCCCGCTAATATACCGTCAAATAACCATTGGTGCCTCCAAGCCAACGTTGACGTTAAGCGGGGAAATCTGTGTATTTATCGAAAATATATAGCTTTAAATTGTATTACGTTCTTTATATTTTTAGTTTGATTGGTAACATAAGAATTGTTAAAACAATTCGTACGTAAGATTGCAGTCACCTCACAACATTTAATGAAGTTTAAAACTTCAAACCAAGCGCTATGCTGATTACATGACAAACTAAATTTAAATTTAAAAGAGAATTAAAAAATGAAAATTAATGTTACCTCGTAAAATGACATTATACGAGGCGAAACTCACATAAAAAAAATTATTGGTTTTATTACTTTATGCATTGTTATTTAATTTAATACGCGTTGTTTAACTGTCATTTGATACACTTAATTTAACTGATCCATTAGTCAAAAAACAAATCCCTGAAAAACAGCGAATAAAATGGTTGATGAATCAGTGCAAAATGTCACTGAATCAATGAGTGAAGCAAAACTGGCATTTTTCGCTAAATCATCAGTCAAATTGACTAAAAAAACTGTTGAATAAGCCAGATGCTGTCAACTGATTTCATCATTGGAATTGTCATTGATTTATATCTAGAGTGTATCCATGAGCTTCAGCAGAGGGGCAACCTACCCTCCCGTGTAAACATGATTTTTCTATGCAATGTGAGAGATTCATTACAAAAATATTTTATAAATTATTACTGCACGTAATCTTTCTCGCAGCTAAGTAAAATATCCATTTTATAACAAATAAATTGTTTGTTAGAAAACTACTCCAAAATGCAAGTGCCTGTTGGGAGGAGTATCTGAGTTTTTCCGGTTTTTCCATAATTTTAGTAAGATAATTGTAACGTTTTGTATTAATATTAACGGTAATAACTTAAATATTAATGCTAATAATATTAATTGTCATGATATATTTTATAAATGTAATGATAAACTAATTTATTAACACGACACGTCACTCATGTTTACTGCATGTTTTTGCGTAAAACTCAGTTGTAAATCTTACACTTCTCTGCAGGAAACATTCTGATTCCTATTCCGCCTTTCCCTAGGAAATAATCTTGTTGACGCCCAGAGTTCTACCGTCTCTCAAACGTGTGTCCTCTGTTAATAAGTGTATAAGTTCAATCATTACAAAAACAACAAGTTATCAGCATAAGTAATGAGCCTACTTGCCTTTAAGTGAATGCAAATAATGTTAATGAAGTTATTAAAAGCTTAGATGGTAGGTGGGTCTTGACGTCTAATTTATAGCGATATCATTAGAAATGCAGCCAAAAATAAAATGCAATACTTGTGAGACAATTACAAATACACACGTGCCTTACCTGGGTCTCGAACACAGAACGTCTCGCACCGTACAAGCTGGCGTGCAACCAACTACATCACGGAGGCAGGATTTGGAACATCAACTTCGATAGTACTAAGTCTAAAGTTTTGGTGGACTACGATTATCAACTTCAAATATCAACAGTGACATAATTTTGGAAACAAGTGCACGAGTGACTTAAATCATATAAGTTTTCATGTCCTACCGTAACATTACTCGTGTGCAGAATTTGTAAGAAATAGCTTGAATGGTTCACGAGGTATGGCATAAAAGCTTTAGTTTCTCATTTCAATATATTGTGCAAAATATCCTAAAACAGGATCTGTAAAAGCACATCTCATGCTTCTAACAGATACTTAAATATGTCAAATTATTTAATAGATATGATAAATTGATTTAATTAATTTATATTGCACCATTCTGAAAAAAAAATGCCTGACCAACTTGAATTACTTACTTACTTACAGGCCCACTTTAGTACTACTTATGTGTAAAATTTTGTAGGAATAAGATTATTGTTTCCCGAGATATGGCTTAAACAATGCATTTTATCACCTGGCACTATCTTACAGAAAGACTGCAAAAGATGATCTCCGTAAGCATATTTTATGCTTGTAATGAATACTCTCGGTATACAAAAATTAATTGAAATTAACAAAATCATATAGAAGAAAAAAATTTAAACTTAAGTAAATTTTTTATTTTGCAGCCATGCTGTAAATAAAGCCAAACATGCTTCAAATATGACCTACTGTGGCACTAGTGTGAAAATATCGATTAGAATCGGCCAATTGTTCCCGGACATATGACAAAAAAGCTAAATTTTCTGATGTGGTAGTTAGTATCTTCATCACTAGAGAACAAAATTGAGATTTTCTTGCNCCATTGTTCCCGGACATATGACAAAAAAGCTAAATTTTCTGATGTGGTAGTTAGTATCTTCATCACTAGAGAACAAAATTGAGATTTTCTTGCCTATTCTATGTTTGCCATAGATACTGTTTCATATTAAGTTGGTTGAAATCGTTTGGTTTAAATAGGATAATTTGTTCCCGGGATATAACATAATGGCCTTAATTTGACAACAAACAGCCATTTTGAAAGTAAGTACCCGGCGTGATTGAAAACTTTAAACGTCTGATGCTAGTTTGGTTAGATTCAATTATCAGGGTTTAAAAAAGATAAGGGGGNGCTGTAAATAAAGCCAAACATGCTTCAAATATGACCTACTGTGGCACTAGTGTGAAAATATCGATTAGAATCGGCCAATTGTTCCCGGACATATGACAAAAAAAGCTCAATTTTCTGATGTGGTGGTTAGTATCTTCATCACTAGAGAACAAAATAGAGATTTTCTTGCCTATTCTATGCTTGCCATGGATACTGTTTCATATTAAGTTGGTTGAAATTGTTTGGTTTAAATAGGATAATTGGTTCCCGGGATATAACATAATGGCCTTAATTTGACAACAAACAGCCATTTTGAAAGTAAGTACCCGACGTGATTGAAAACTTTAAACGTCTGATGCTAGTTTGGTTAGATTCAATTATCAGGGTTTAAAAAAGATAAGGGGGNACGTGATTGAAAACTTTAAACGTCTGATGCTAGTTTGGTTAGATTCAATTATCAGGGTTTAAAAAAGATAAGGGGGGGACATACGTTCCAGACAGAAAACCAGGTGATTGCATAACTATCTTTCTTTTCGAAAGTAGGCTAAAAATCAATTCCCTTAGTGCTACGAAAACCTTCCTGCATGAAATAGCTCTTATTTCCAGTTCGTCTGCCCTGCGGCAGTATGTACTTGCATGTTCCCAGGGTGTTATGGCTACTTTGCAGCTCACTACAACATCGTGCCTGCATTCTTGCTATTTCACAGCCAATGTTATCCGTCCCACCGCAGATTCCTGTCAGTGGTTGTATTGTTCCACTATGTTCTTTCTCAGTGTTTTCCATTTTTTTTTCGCGTGAGTCTGCTGCGAAATTGCCACTGCGTTTCTTACCCTTGACTTTACCACCCGTTAAGTTTATTTTTATATACTAAATGCTACTGAGGGTGTACATAATTTGTATTTCAATTGGTTCAAAACTGTGTACACACGTACTATTTGCAACAGCGCACTAGTTAATATTTACTGATTCAAATATTAAGAGGTGTTACTAATATTTCTGATTAGCATAGCTGCAATACTGAGAGCATCAGCGTTTTAACTTGGTGTTATTTTCTGTTACTTCTGTAACATCAGACACATAAGTGTTGCAAGAAATATAGCTGAGAAGATATTTTAAGAATACGGTGTGGGGCCTGAATTAGTTACGCGGAGGAAATCAATATGTCACTAATCATAGGAAAGCGCCTGAATTCTACAACGTTTTACACAACCTTCAGTCTTTCTACACCACGCACGTTGCTCATACCAGGCTGATAAGCTTAACAATTTCTTAAATCACATCGCTTAGCTAAGCATGGATGTCTGGCGGTAACGCAGGATTTATGTTAACATAGCCTGTCTGTTGACTGCAGAATATCTGAAATTTATTTTGCGTTACCAAACGGGTTGGAAACTGTGTTTCGTTACAATTTACGGACATGGAATCGGATTAACGACAGGCTAAGCAAATCCGAGACGTGATCGACAAATGTTCTTCTTTGTGACTGTAGAAGATGGCAGCTGAAGTAACCCAAAATAAGTTCCTTATTGTGAGTAGGCACTATATCGGTAAAAGTACAAGACGAGGCAAAATAATTATTTCCATGCAGCAACGGGCATTATAATTCAACCGTTAACATGATGTGAATGTCTCCAAATGTGACAAGAGTGGCCTCATCTCAGATTGTTATCTGGCTCCATAAATTTTCACAAGGGCTATTGCGTTTTACATTTGTCTTTCTCGTGAGGTGTTTTCTTCCCTTTTGCAGCAAGTTTGGCAGGATGCTGTGAGAGATAAAGAAACCTACTCCTTACAGCTGAGCACTGGATGTTTTTCACGCAAGATTCATCGCCGGTTTGCGCCCGTTACTTGCAATGCAGGAATGCTTTTCGTGTTGTTGCACTCAAGATTTACAAGCAAAAGTTGCTCTGTTATTATTGTTCGTGCCAGTCAGAATGACAATAAAGCTACAAACATAGTTGATTAACCTTGTTCTTTCTCGTACCCTGTTACATGAAACTCTAGGTGCGGAGTTTGTGGGGAGGCGTATCAAGGCTGTATTTATACGAGTGGAATTTTAGGAAGGGAGGTAAGACTGCGTCTCTATGAAAGACTTGACTGCGTCGACTAGCTGCTGTGCCAAAGAAAGAGATGCCACACGAGATATAAGAGTGATACTGCTAGAGCCTCTAAGTAGCCATGCAGCATTTTAACATGTTTTGTAATTATATAGTTGGGGCTTAGTCGTGGAAAATTACGAGTTTCTTTCAAGAGCGAAAGGCTAAAAATGTTCCCCGTTTGGGGACTGTTTATCGTATGAAGGAAGGTAACGGCATTAATGCGAAATGCACGACTACGAAACTTATTTATCTCAATATATACGTTCTCCGATGTGGAAACTTGGAAGCGGTTCCCGGATACTCGTGTATTTAAATGGCAATCCAAATACCTGGTCAAAAGAAAGTTTTTTGAAGACGACCTAGGTGATGGGACTGTGATGTTTGCTGGGTTATTTATGAATGATCGAGTTTGTGAGTCTGTGTGGACCAATGAGCACTATTCATTGGACTGAATGCTGGTCGCACTCTGTGGATATGTGTTCGAGACAACATCACTTGACGAATCTAAGTGATANATTCATTGGACTGAATGCTGGTCGCACTCTGTGGATATGTGTTCGAGACAACATCACTTGACGAATCTAAGTGATAGAAACGTCGTCTGGTGCGTGTTTCAGCAGGAATATTATCTCCAAGTTACTCTACAACTTCAACGTTGTGATCAGTTTTATTTAGTCAAGTATACACTGAAAAAAAAACTTGTGGCTGCTACAAAATGTTTTGTTAGTATACACACAGCTAAATTATTTTATGGTGAAAACAAAATGTTTCAGTTGTCACCACTAAACATGTGTGGCCTCTAGAAATTTATTTTGTGGTGGCTACAAAATATTTTGTGCTCGCTACAAAATTGTTTGATGTGTGTATACCAACAAAACATTTTGTGGCAGCCACAAAATATTTTTTTCAGTGTACGCGGGGAGGGATAAATGGTAATAAAGTGTCCCACATAGAGAGTTGCTAAACTTCTAAACAGATGTTTGTAAAGGCAAAACATTCATTTTTAATATATATTTCCAATGAAGTGTGAAAATACTACACCTTGTGTAAAAATTTATGTTTTTGCAAATGATAATATGCATGATACGCTATATAGTGTGGATTTAATACAATTATATTGTATCTGAAATCATTAAAAAAAAGGGAATATGGAGATAAAAACAATTAGCTACAAGAATTCAAAAACTATACGAAACAAATTTAGGTTGTGTTTTATGACGTTTATAGAAATTGTTTTATTTTCGAGACAATCTAAAAAAGAAAACGGGCTTGGCTATATCTGTGTTATGAGATTTTTCTTTTGAGATGACATTGGAATTACATACTTCCCTTAATTTCCTTTTTAATATTCCTTAAGTGAAATGTGTGAATGTTGGGAGGTATTGGATGAGGACGGAACATCCGCCACACAATCTTGAAAATCAATGCGATAATTATTTTGTGTTCCCAATGTTTCTTTTTATTGCTTGTTGCTCTGTATGATCCAAAGATTGATATGTGACAGTTCAGTTGCATTCAGCAAGAGTCTCTGTTAAGAACAGCGCCATTTCCTAGGTACACGAAAGGGAGTGTTTTATTTTATTACTTTAGCTTCTCACGTAAAAATGTATTATTTGTCCTGTTTTGAGAATCCTAATTGGCCCCAATATTTTTATAACGCATTTTGTATTTATCAACATATTTTTCGTGATCTGGTTTCACAAGCCAGTACTGAAACATAGTGATCCGGAAAATTCTCGGACTAATTTTGTGACGCGCTGGACTTCAGAAACACGTATACATGTATTCTCTTCGCAGTCGGACACCGACTTGTGAATCACGGCCTGGAACAATCTGAGCTTACAATAAAACTGTAAAGAAAGAAGGGAGAGGGTTGTTTTATTCTAAATCGAGTTCTGAGAAAATGTTTAGAATTCTATTGCAGCAGTAGCACATAAACAAATACCACCTGTTTAAGATTTGTCCAGGAGTACAATGGCTAACCTAGTGCTTATACTAATGCGATGGACAGAATACTGTGAATAAACGTAGGGTTACTAAAAAAAATGCATATCATGATTTCTTGTTCTTATAGAACTCTGTGTTGGGGATGTTTATATGTTGTCTATACTGAACCGGTGTGTAGTTAAGATATTTCAATTTGTTCGGTGTCTGCTGCCATATTCAGGAGAAAACTTTTTTCTGAAGTGGATTAATTACTTTGGACCCTCTTTTTGTTAATGGTTCATTATTGTATCAGCCTCTCTCAGGCTGTGTCAAAACAACCCAGGGTGGGGTTGCAACGGGAATGAAAACGTGCGAGTGTTTCAAGCACGGCTTATCGCCGATAGAACCCGAGGAGTGTTCAGNATTCATTGGACTGAATGCTGGTCGCACTCTGTGGATATGTGTTCGAGACAACATCACTTGACGAATCTAAGTGATAAAAACGTCGTCTGGTGCGTGTTTCAGCAGGAATATTATCTCCAAGTTACTCTACAACTTCAACGTTGTGATCAGTTTTATTTAGTCAAGTATACACTGAAAAAAAAACTTGTGGCTGCTACAAAATGTTTTGTTGGTATACACACAGCTAAATTATTTTATGGTGAAAACAAAATGTTTCAGTTATCACCACTAAACATGTGTGGCCTCTAGAAATTTATTTTGTGGTGGCTACAAAATATTTTGTGCTCGCTACAAAATNGTCACCACTAAACATGTGTGGCCTCTAGAAATTTATTTTGTGGTGGCTACAAAATATTTTGTGCTCGCTACAAAATTGTTTGATGTGTGTATACCAACAAAACATTTTGTGGCAGCCACAAAATATTTTTTTCAGTGTACGCGGGGAGGGATAAATGGTAATAAAGTGTCCCACATAGAGAGTTGCTAAACTTCTAAACAGATGTTTGTAAAGGCAAAACATTCATTTTTAATATATATTTCCAATGAAGTGTGAAAATACTACACCTTGTGTAAAAATTTATGTTTTTGCAAANACATTCATTTTTAATATATATTTCCAATGAAGTGTGAAAATACTACACCTTGTGTAAAAATTTATGTTTTTGCAAAATATAATATGCATGATACGCTATATAGTGTGGATTTAATACAATTATATTGTATTTGAAATCATTAAAAAAAAGGGAATATGGAGATAAAAACAATTAGCTACAAGAATTCAAAAACTATACGAAACAAATTTAGGTTGTGTTTTATGACGTTTATAGAAATTGTTTTATTTTCAAGACAATCTAAAAAAGAAAACGGGCTTGGCTATATCTGTGTTATGGGATTTTTCTTTTGAGATGACATTGGAATTACATACTTCCCTTAATTTCCTTTTTAATATTCCTTAAGTGAAATGTGTGAATGTTGGGAGGAATTGGATAAGGACGGAACATCCGCCACACAATCTTGAAAATCAATGCGATAATTATTTTGTGTTCCCAATGTTTCTTTTTATTGCTTGTTGCTCTGTATGATCCAAAGATTGATATGTGACAGTTCAGTTGCATTCAGCAAGAGTCTCTGTTAAGAACAGCGCCATTTCCTAGGTACACGAAAGGGAGTGTTTTATTTTATTACTTTAGCTTCTCACGTAAAAATGTATTATTTGTCCTGTTTTGAGAATCCTAATTGGCCCCAATATTTTTATAACGCATTTTGTATTTATCAACATATTTTTCGTGATCTGGTTTCACAAGCCAGTACTCAAACCTAGTTATCCGGAAAATTCTCGGACTAATTTTGTGACGCGCTGGACTTCAGAAACACGTATACATGTATTCTCTTCGTAGTTGGACATCGACTTGTGAAACACGGCCTGGAACAATCTGAGCTTACAATAAAACCGTAAATAAAGAGGAGGGAGGGTTGGTTGTATTATACTAAATCGAGTTCTGGGAAAATGTTTTTAATTATATTACAGCATTAGCACACAAACAAATACCACCTGTTTAAGATTTGTCCAGGACTACAATGGCTAACCCAGTGATTATACTAATACAATGGACAGAATACTGTGAAAAAACGTAGGGTTACTAAAAAAAATGCATATCATGATTTCTTGTTCTTATATAACTCTGTGTTGGGCATGTTTATCTGTTGTCTATACTGAACCGGTGTGTAGTTAAGATATATCCATGTGTTCGGTGTATGTTGCCATATTCAGGAGGAAACTTTTTTCTGAAGTGGATAAATTACTTTGGACCCTCTTTTTGTTAATGGTTCATTATTGTCTCAGCCTCTCTCAGGCTCTGTCAAAACAACCCCCGGTCGGGTTGCAACGGGAATGAAAACGTGCGAGTGTTTCAAGCACGGCTTATCGCCGATAGAACCCGAGGAGTGTTCAGNCCGGCGTGCAGGGAATACGAAGTAGACTGCGCGTGCCAGCAGCGCAGTGGACACTATCTCCCGCGTAACAGCCCGGAATGCTCTTCTGCCCGTAGCTGGAGCCTTCAGTATTTCGCAAATTCGATCGGCGCTTCGATGTAGCATTATAACACATGTTCTTTTTTTCCTGCTATTGCGATTGGATTTCGTAGTCCGTTCGTGGTTGCTTCCAACACTTTTCTTAAGCCCTGCTTAAGTTATACTTTCAGGGTATTCCTCCGCCTCGTGCAAACAGAGCTTAACAGAGTCTATAAAATCACACCAAAAGGGACAACGCACCGTATTCGTGTGTACCCAGTTTACCAATATTTTACATGAGAACTATTTCGTACTGTGTATTACCAACACAACTAAATTCTCTTTGTTTTTATTCATACTAATAACAAACGAAATTCTATAATTTATAGATAAAATGTAAGTAAAAGTTTAATGTTAGCCAAAAGTAAGCTACTTTTACGTTAACACAAGTATAAAACGCTTATGATAATAAATAGTATAAGAAACAACCCAACACGTTACACGCAGGGTGATTTTCCAAAGGTCTGATCCAAAAAGGGCGAAGACACCGCGAACAGACAATAGCTTTTTAAACACGTCCCGTTTAACTGTGAGCCAATAATTAGCAGTAAGCAGTAGTGAGAACGTTGAATAAACCTGTACAAAGCCCTCACTTGATCGCATCTGCCAATAGGAACAAGGTAGTGTCTCGCGTGTATAGAGGACTGTGGAATCTAGCCTGCTGCCATGATAAATCCGCAGAATGCTCGGGGCTATGGCAATATCACTGTCATAAAAAAACCGGATAGGTTATGACGTTAGAACACTGATTATATAATTAAGTGCCTTCAAATATTTTACCCTTCCTATGAAATAATTTTAATGCAACTATAGAATATATAAAAGTTGGTCAAGTTATTTTATTTATATAAAACGAGCGTGTATTTTGAAAAATTTAATGTAATCAAACACGTTCACCTTTGCTGATCACTTGACTGTGACAGTTATATCGGTAATAGGGGAAACTACTGCATGTTTGGTATAGTAAATTCACAGTTTCTTCACACTTTTTAAAATCAAACCTTTGAAAAATCACGCCGTGTATTACGTCTTTAGTTATTTCCTAATACCTATGCGATGCATCACAAGCGTTATAACTCTGTTGACGTAAAAGTATTCCATTTTTCATTAAATTGAAGTTTTACCAATAGCTTATTTATAAATCGTAATATTTAATTTACAACAATTTTTTTATAAAAAAAGTGAGAAAACACGTGTGTTGTAACGCCTACAAAGAAATCGTTCTCATAAAAAGTATTAGTACAACTGAGTGCGCACGAATTCGGTGCGTTGTTCTTTGATGTAATTTTCTAGACTTATTTAAGGTAAGTTTGCAAGAAGCGGAGGAATATCCTGGAAGTAGAACTTTAGCAGGGCTTCAGAAAAGTGTGAAGTGACCGTGAATGGATTATACATACGTTGAAGACGGAAATCGGTCTACCTCATCTTTAGTCTACGAACCTCGGCATCGCCCTGCATCCTTCGCGCACGTACACGGCGCAGAACAAGCACCGGTCCAGAAGAGGCCCCTTTGAAGCAGCAGCTTCCATTTGCTGATTGGTGGAAACTTGAGACATTCGTGAGCTCGGCGTCCTGCGCGCGTACTTGAGCGACTGTTGTTTGGTCATTGGCTTCTAACTCGGCGAGTGCGTTAGTTCTGCCCTCTGTACGCTGTTCACGGTAAACTGAGCACTTTCGAAAGTCCTGCTTAAGGTATACTCGTATACACGTTGTGTATTCTTCTACCAAATATAAAATTAGCATTGCCGTGTGCTTCTTCACTTTACTCATGCGTTGGTCGAGTAGAGGTGTGGAAATATTGTAAAAGTAAATACTTTACAAATTTTCTCATTCTTCCACTAATAATCTTTTTAAAATACAGAAAGCAAGATAGATGATATCAGTATTCGCGTATGATTGCCTATCACTTTAAATCCACCGTTAATACATGGAACTACTTTCTCTCTGTCGTTTTAAACTTTTACTGTGCGCATGCCAGTCATTGTATCCGTTTAAATATACGCAGGTATATGCAGTGAAATTTTTCAAAGGTTTATTTCGAAAGTGCTAAATTAATCGCGAACGGCCATTACCAGGTGGCATAGCGTGATTCGGCACTTGTTCTTCTCCAGGTTTGTTATTGCCTCAAATGCACCCAGACCGTTTTGATACACTGTGTGTTGATTACAAAAGTGTCTTAAATTTCCACTTTTTTAAGTATAAGATTATCTAAAATAAAGACACGCATTTTTTCGGTCCATTCTACCATTAAGCGGCGCATTTGACACTCAAACTACGTGTCACAGTTTTGTTCGTACTCGAAAACCAGTCAAAATTGTTTGCCTAGAATTTCTGTGAAGACTCATTTCAGTTTTGGACTCTACCACGCGAAGTTGGCATTCTCGAGCGATGGATATTTGTAAATAACTAGGATTCTTCTAGTGCGTGATAAAAAAGCTATAGTCGAGTAAAACACGCCAGATAAACGTACTGACATGTGAAGTCTAGTACGTTACAAAACATAATACATAATTATAAGATTTCTTCTGTTTACGTCTGTTAGCTATGTTACCATAATTTCGCGTTCAGTGTTCGTCGTTCCTTTAGTTCTTTCACATGAACCGGTGAACCGATTTAACACAACTACATCATCAGTAAAGTGTGAAAAGTTTACCACTTAAAGCGAAACGTACTGTTATTCTCGCTGAAATTAATAATAAATAGAAACTGCTGATCTATAAATCTACAACCTAACCTACTTTCAAAATATACGTGCATTTGTATAATAAATTACTAAATCCTGAAATAATTATTTTGGTTTTCAGTGACAAAAATATTCATATAATTACGGTTACATCTAACGGCAAGCTTCACTGTCTCACTTGAAAAAAAAATACTTCTGTAAAATCGGTGATTGCGCCAAAACAATCACCGTAAAGCGAGTTCACAAAAGATATAACCTCTGACGAATATTCTTTTAAGATGGTCATTGATAGATGACGCGCCATTATAGTTAAAGAGTTCTTGATACCTTGCAACATGTAACACGTATATCTAAAAAGTAGTGGCTGTAAATAAGTGCCTTAATGAAGCAACAGTTATTTCCCGTGAATAGGCTTGGTAATTTATAGAAATTAAAATAGAATCCGAGCGAATGTTTTTAAAATATTTGGCTAAACGTTAACATGAAGAGACAGAAATATTTACAGTCACTGGGTTGTTGCTATCACTTCCAGCGTTTCCGGTGCTACAAAGCATTTTCCATGGGCACGAAAGAAATTCTGATGACATTATCATTTACCGGGACGCAGCAGAGGCCTTATTTGATTTCAATTTCCGAAGTAGGATAGTCGATTGCTGAAAAAGGGAAGTGAAAAAAAAAATCAGCAAAGGGTGGGAGAAAAAAACGAAAATTATTTCCTCGGCGCGCAGCCGCCAAATTCAATAAAACGCTTCCTCAAAAAATATTGCTCGTGCCGTTGCTGCCTAATAGAAGGCTTGCGATTCTTCCGCGTGTCACGCTTTAACACCGCGCTTCCTCATATCTATAGGCGGTTCATGCTTAAGTGAGCACTTTTGAGGCCCTGGTTACGTTTTCCTTTCAGCCATCTTTTATCATTGAACCAAATTTTAAAATAAATATTGCAATGTAAGTAATAAAAACAGTGTGTATATTCCACTGCACTTAAGTTAACGTCTAAGGCTAAAACATAACAACTTTATTGACAGTTATTCCAAATGAGAGGGTTGTCATAGTGATCACTTTACAGTGAATGGCTCTTTTTCACGTCCACNTTTATTGACAGTTATTCCAAATGAGAGGGTTGTCATAGTGATCACTTTACAGTGAATGGCTCTTTTTCACGTCCACCCGCAACAAAAAAAAATTAATTAGGCACAAGATTTGCTTGGCCGGGTACTCTTCGAAAAATAATAGGGCCTTAGAGCTGGTTTACAAATCGATGCAGTATGCACCGAGGCGTTTGGATTGGATTGCTTATAGTTAATACTAAAGTACTGCGTAAGCAGTCAAAATAACTAGTTCAGTATTTATGCAAGACGCCGTTTAACTTTTAGAAATTGCAAATTATATTTGCCCCTAATAAAGAAGGGCATACATTGGAGATTTGCCTTTGACTATAAGAATCACAATTTTAACCTTCTTCACAACCTCGTCAAACACTTAAACAATTCACGAAAATGTTTACATGATATGATGAAAGACATTGAGTTTACTCATTTTAAAATATGCTTAATGGCATTATTTTAACAACATTCCGGAACACTCATAAACTAGAAAGTGAAAAAATGGCTCCTTTCAATAAATTAAATAAAACAAACTAAAACGTTTATTTTTGAAAATCGAAAGCTTTATTGACGTAATGTCATACCCAATTTAAATGTGTTACTATTGAATTTATGTGAGATAATTTTTTGTTTTTATTTGTGCGTTTGAAAATAACAAGTTCGTGGTTTTGAGAGGGAACTATGCAAAATATATTGTACCCTAATTTTAGAGGAAAATTGCATCAAAGTCTGCAAACACTTTTTGTCACAAACATAAACTATTGAGTTTTTTTATCCAGCAGCCGTAAGCGTGTCCATATTTATTATTTATAATAAAGATATGTATTATTTTCGTATGTGCCTCGTGGGAGCGCAGATGGAGTAAAACAAATTTTACCCTTTTATAAACGGTTGGTGTCTACAGAGTGAAATTTCAGACTGCACCGAACTAGGGTAGGATTCAACACGTAGTGAATATATATAGAACTCGTACCGAAAGCAAGCGTTTAAGGGCCAGAGGTTTAAGTTAAAGTTTCGAACGTGGAGTGAAGCTTAAACAAGATTGAATGGGGATTGAAAGAAAATTAAAAATTACATAGAGCAGTTTGTTGGTGACTGGCTGAATTGGAAAACAAATTACTTACAAAAATTTCAACATTAGTTGTAATTGTTTTGGTGGTAATAGATGTATATATTCAGCAAATTCTCTTATTCCTGCCCCCTTTATTCTCATTCTCTCTCTCTCTCTCTCTGGCCACACTTTCCTCTGTCCAAAGCACTTTCAAAATGGCACCTTATATATTTTGCTTGTAATCCATGTTCATTCGTAACGGCAATGTTAGGGTAAACTTTCGATCCGGACTCTACAATTCAGTCCACCTTCATGACTTGACTGGATTATTTCACTCCAAGCTTCTTCAGTCCTGTTCGGGTATATTTTACGCAAAGATTCTATCGCGATTCTTCAGTCGAATCGGAGTTCAATCCGAATTGAAATGTTACTCATGGGTTAGACATGGGGTAAAAGTACAGGAAGAGGGCTTATGGTTTGTGCCGTGCGTTGTTTTTGAGACCAGTAACAGAATATGCACATGGACGCATCAGTGAAATGGCTAGAGACAGAAATTCTTGGTAAAGCTAACCATGGAAACAATATCTTTCACTGTAGTTTCCAAACACCTGCAGTTGTTATTGTTGTAACTGGCAACTGCGTGCAAGAANCTTAAACAAGATTGCATGGGGATTGAAAGAAAATTGAAAATTACATAGAGCAGTTTGTTGGTGACTGGCTGAATTGGAAAACAAATTACTTACAGAAATTTCAACATGAGTTGTAATTGTTTTGGTGGTAATAGATGTATATATTCAGCAAATTCTCTTATTCCTGCCCCCTTTTTTTCTCATTCTCTCTCTCTCTCTCTCTCTGACCACACTTTCCTCTGNTTCCTGCCCCCTTTTTTTCTCATTCTCTCTCTCTCTCTCTCTCTGACCACACTTTCCTCTGTCCAAAGCACTTTCAAAATGGCACCTTATATATTTTGCTTGTAATCCATGTTCATTCGTAACGGCAATGTTAGGGTAAACTTTCGATCCGGACTCTACAATTCAGTCCACCTTCATGACTTGACTGGATTATTTCACTCCAAGCTTCTTCAGTCCTGTTCGGGTATATTTTACGCAAAGATTGTATCGCGATTCTTCAGTCGAATCGGAGTTCAATCCGAATTCAAATGTTACTCATGGGTTAGACATGGGGTAAAAGTACAGGAAGAGGGCTTGTGGTTTGTGCCGTGCGTTGTTTTTGAGACCAGTAACAGAATATGCACATGGACACATCAGTGAAATGGCTAGAGACAGAAATTCTTGGTAAAGCTAAACACGGAAACAATATCTTTCACTGTAGTTTCCAAACACCTGCAGTTGTTATTGTTGTAACTGGCAACTGCGTGCAAGAAGAAGCCGTTCCCGTGTTGCGCCATGCATTTCTTCAACTACGCAGAGCTTTATCCTGAGATGTGGAGAGACTTCAAGACCTGTGGTAGACGACCACAAATGTTCCACGTACTAAGACTGAAAGTGTCTGCAGTGAATGTCAATCAGATAATACTGCGTTTACGCTCTTCTCCTCTTCTAAAAACCAATATTTGTGATTTTTAAAATTAGGCCATGTAACTTGGACTCTAAAGTAATTCAGCAAGCATTAACTATTGCAGAGAGAGTAAGAGAAAATTACTTAAGGTGAAATATAAAATTCGGTTCATGATAAAGATAAATTCATATCAGAATATAAGAAGTGTTAAGATGCGCAGAAAAATATAAGAGTCATTAAAATAGATGATAATACGCTGTTGTTAAATATAGCTTTTCCGAAATCTTTTCGTGAAATTTTACTTGCTCATGGTGGTTTCTAGAATGAATCNCAGTGAATGTCAATCAGATAATACTGCGTTTACGCTCTTCTCCTCTTCTAAAAACCAATATTTGTGATTTTTAAAACTAGGCCACGTAACTTGGACTCTAAAGTAATTCAGCAAGCATTAACTATTGCAGAGAGAGTAAGAGAAAATTACTTAAGGTAAAATAGAAAATTCGGTTCATGATAAAGATAAATTCATATCAGAATATAAGAAGTGTTAAGATGCGCAGAAAAATATAAGAGTCATTAAAATAGATGATAATAANATCAGAATATAAGAAGTGTTAAGATGCGCAGAAAAATATAAGAGTCATTAAAATAGATGATAATAAGCTGTTGTTAAATATAGCTTTTCCGAAATCTTTTCGTGAAATTTTACTTGCTCATGGTGGTTTCTAGAATGAATCATACTCTGCTCTGATTGGCTGTGTGTTTTTGGGAAGTGTATATATGTTTGATTGTCCAGTTCCCACATTGAAGGATTCCTTACTGCTCCGTTATCCTCAGGTGTGATCGTCTTTAAGCACTGATCACCGATTAATTTCCTGAAATATAACATGCCAATGAAGAACTTGTTCTTACTTGTATAGACACGCGGCTATTTCGCTTCTGTCAACATAAGTCTTCCGTACAATTTTCGATGTTCGTAAATTATTACTTCCAATAATATGGAGCAAAATTTCCGTTTGTTCCACGTCGTAAACTAGAGATAAACTAGCACAGAGAACAATTTCAGATACATAATTTATTCGTTGCCTCCCCTTTGACAACTTACGTGTAACTGGAATTTTGATTTTGTGATGGGGCTGTGTGGGAAACAAAATGTGTCATGCAAGTGCCATTTAGAAAGCTGGGGAAGTGGCACGGCAAAATAGTTCAGAAGTGCCCTGCAAACATCGATGCTACGGAGAAGCAAAGCTTTTAGTCCACTAGTTCTTCTGCGAAGTTCACCTTTGAAAAACGTCACTGCTCTTACCTCCGTATGTTTTAACGAGCAGACTGAATGGCATGCACCTAACAAACTTGGTAACGATGGAGCGGAAGTAGTTATGCGTGTCAGGTAAACATCTGTGATAACTGATATGAAATCCTTTGCTTTCTTTTTTGTTACTGAAATAAGTGCAAGAATGAGCAAATTTGTAAAATGCACACTTTTCTTGTCATTGAACAGTCTCCACTTGCCCGGCGCATGCATAATGTGGCTATCCCCATGTCAATGTTAATTTTACATATAACGTAAGAATACGCAGTGAGCATGAGCATACATGTAGATCATAGGCAAGGCTTTTAGAAGTGCTACATTTTTTGTAAACAGCCCTTATTATGTGGGTAAGTGCGTGTTGGAGTGTGTGTGTGTCCACCCCCCCCCTCCTACATAATAACCACTTTTGAACGCGTGAACCGAATTTCACCAATCTCGGTACACATGTAGTACTTAGTAAGGACATGCGACTTTTATCGTTTCCCACAACGGCGGTTGCTTACTTTCAAATAGCAGTCATTTCGAACTTTAGGGTGCTACGTCATAACTCGCGAACCATTCGACCGATTTGAACTAGATTTTGTTTGTTGACAAAGCATTATGTTAGCATTAAATACGTCAATGCATGTTGTTGTTGGTAAGCCATTTTGGAAGATAGCACTGCATGAGAAAGAAGGTTCTTACTTTATATCTCGAAAACTACTCAACCAATTCTTGTAAAATTTGGCATGTAACTAATACTATGATAGGTCATGTAAACATGCGCGATTTAAATTGACGAGGCACATATTTTAGAAATGGCGGCCATACAAGTATGTTATGTTTACTTGGTATATCTGTCATACCGTCAGACAAATTTCGACCAAATTTTGTATGCTGAAAGTATATATTACAAGCTATATATATATGCTGACGAATAGCCACTTGTGTCCATTTTGTTTTAGTTTTTGACAGCACCACGTCAAGAAATTAAGCATTTATGTCATATCATGGGAAACAATCCACCGATTCCTACTAAATTTGGCAAACAAGTACTGATACGGTAGGTCATATAAATTGGTATGTTTTAAGTTGGCCAGGCTCTCTTTTCAAAATTTCGGCAATATAANAACTGATACGGTAGGTCATATAAATTGGTATGTTTTAAGTTGGCCAGGCTCTCTTTTCAAAATTTCGGCAATATAAAATTTTTAGCTCAGTATACTATATCTACGAAACTACGTACCTAGTTCAACTAAACTTTGCATGCTGGCAGTATATATTAGATTCATCAAATGTATTTATACAGAGCCTCATTCCTCTGCCAGTTTGTAAGAATAGCGGTTATATAAACATTTTAGCTAAGTATGCTATACCTTCGAAACTCTGAACCCAATTAAAACTTATCTGTGTATACGAGCAGTGTCTATGCAAACAACAAATGAGTTAATACATAAACTCTTTTCTCCAGCATTTCGGAAGACAGGGTGACGTGCAAAATTAAGCTTTTATACTCTATCTCTGGAAACAACAATATAATGTCCACAAAATTCATGCGACGAGATATACTTTTCTATTGCCTCAAAATTTGTATGACTAAAGAGGGTAATCACATATTTTCAAAATAAGGGCCATGGAAATATGTTTGCTTGCCATGCAATATGGCCCCGAGAATTATATGCAGGCAGTATCTATGGGAATCCTTGAATGTACTAATACATAATTTTATGTCCACCATTTATAAAGATTGTTACATTAAAAAATGGAGAATTTATGTCGTATCTTGGGGGCCAATCAACCGATTGCGACCAATTTTTAAACATAATTAATGCTATAGTAAACCATGTAAACTCGCGTGCTTTAGGTGGAGAAGGCTTTTTTAAAATAGCGTTAATATATATATATTTTAGGTTAATATTTTATTTGTTCTAAACAATTAAACAAAATTCAACCAAATTTTTTTACGCTAGCAGTATTAATTGGGAGAATAAATTATGCGTGGAGATCCTCTTTTGCCAACCTTTTCGTAAGATATTGCCAGGTGTAGAAAATGGAACATTTTCCCATATTTCCCGAACCATTCAACTAATTTAAACCAAATTTCGCACACCAGTAGTAATACAGCAGGCCATGAAAAGTTACATGATTTAAGTGGGTTCAGGCATTTATTTTAAAAATNTCGCACACCAGTAGTAATACAGCAGGCCATGAAAAGTTACATGATTTAAGTGGGTTCAGGCATTTATTTTAAAAATTACGATGGTATAAATAATATATACAAGTGTATAATTTCTCTTAAACAGTTTAACCAAATTCAAACAAACTTTGTATAAGATAGTATCTACTAGAACCACCTTATTCAGAATCTCTTTTTAAGCATTTTTGTACAATATCGCCAAATCAGAAAATTGTTTCATGCAATATTTCGGGAACCAATAAACCGACATTTCACTAAGTTTTTCACACAAGTTGCGCTATGGCAAGCAATGTAAATTTACATGATTTAAGTCGCTCAAGCACTTATTTTCAAAATGACTGCCTCGTACGTATTTTATGTTAGGAAACCCTAGCTACCAGAAAATTAGACTGATTGCATCCGAAGTTGATGTTCCGAATCTTATCCCTGTAATGCAGTTGGTTGCGCGATAGTTTATGGTACAAGGTTTTCTGGGTTATAGTCCCGGGTAAGACACGTGTGTATTTGTAATTGTCTCACTACTGTTGCATATGTTTCTAATTCCATCCATAAAGATATTGATGTCAACGATACGTCAAGGTCAACATGCCTTTTCAGCTTTTAGGAACTTCATTAAAAATTGTTTGCATTAATGTAGAGAAAAATAGGCTCATCAATTATATAAGTTTTTTCTTATTTTTTATTTGGCCATATTATTTTTAACTCTACCAAGATGACTATGAAGAGCTGAACCTTACAAATCCCATTCAAGAGTGAAATTGGCTTTTCTATGTGTTAGAAGTCATGAGCAAATGACAGCAATCAGGGAATACACAGGACTAGAAATTTTATCTCAAGGGACACAAAGCCCTGAACATGTTTAATAATCGTGTAGGAGCNCAGGGAATACACAGGACTAGAAATTTTATCTCAAGGGACACAAAGCCCTGAACATGTTTAATAATCGTGTAGGAGCGTTTACATTTTAACTTTCGTTGTTTTCAAACAGATATTTTAAAGAAACACTTTTTTTTTTTTGGAAAAATAGAATGTAAAAATAATATTTTAAGTAACATAAGAAAAAATAATTGTATGCATTTAACTGTATGTGTAGCACTACGACTCTCGCTTATACAAAGGAACTAATTAACAACAAATTATGAGCTCAATGTTATCAACAGAAGCTATGTGTGCAAGCTATACAATGTTTTAAAAAATAAATGGATTCTCCCTTAAGTAGAAGACTAAATTTAATTGACACTATGATTTTGTAGAATACGATTCAAGTCACATATCTTCTTATTGTTCAATACGTAGACTAAATGTAAGGTAGACCTATTTTCATACTGTTGTTCTGGCACACTTTCTTTTGCTTGCTGTCTTTAAAGAATCTACGTAAATGTGTACACAACTACGCTTCATAGAAAGCATAAGTAGATTTTCGAATTTGTCCACTTCCTGTAAAGAAGATGCAACAACATAGCGTTGTTTCCTCGGGTAAGATTACAAAATAGTTACTTCATCACTCGTTGTAACGGGCAGATATTTCATTATTTCTACTGAATGGGGAAAGTGACAAAAATCGTTTATAGTAACCTTGCATTCCCATGCTTAGTTCGGGAATCGTCGGTTCGTCTATTCGCTGCTGCCTAAGTGAGAATTCTTAACCATGTTTCACGGGACTCTGGCTATTATTTGCCAGTTTATTAGTGGTTATGTATCATCCAGGTCCGTCGGCGATACTCTGTTGGGATTATACGTCACGCAAATTATACTTCCACCAAGCGAATTGGCTAATTCTTCCTGTTTCCAGGCATCACTACCCACATTATATAAGCGAGCAGTAAAAATTAAGTCACGATAACTTCCAGGCAATTTTTTTTTTTTTTGCAAAAGAAGCATGACAATAATTCGCTCGCCGAAGAAGTTTGTATTTTAACGACATGGGCAATCGCAGTGGTGTCACAGAATATATAAGTACACAGAGGTAATGGCGTGGCAGTTAGTTTGATGCTCGCGTACTTATTCTCCGGCGTTCCAACATTTTGGTGGCTTGTGAAGACGCTATCTCGCTGCCATGTTCGGCTGGAGTTCGCTGAATTAGCTGCTGTTTCGCCGTTGTATTTGTTAATGTCNAGACGCTATCTCGCTGCCATGTTCGGCTGGAGTTCGCTGAATTAGCTGCTGTTTCGCCGTTGTATTTGTTAATGTCATGTGGTCACGTCGCGAGTCTCTAAACCAAACTGTACAAAGGGCAGACACAAACTCGCCGCGTCTTCTTGGAATAACAAGCTATACACTGAAGAGAAAAAAAAAACTGGTACACACCCTAATATCGTGCAATATCGTGTAGGGCCTCCGCGAGTACGCAGAAGTGCAAGGCGACGTGGCATGGACTCGACTAATGTCTGAAAGTATGCAGGAGGCAATTCACACCATGAATCCTGCAGGGTGGTCCACAAATCCATAGGAGTGCGAAGCGGGGGAGATCTCTTCTGAACCGCACGTTGCAAGGCATCCCAGGTATGCTCAATAATGTTCATGTCTGGTTATTAAGGTGGCCAATGGAAGTGTCTAAAGTCAGAAGAGTGTTACTGGAGCCACTCGGTAGTAACTCTCGACGTGTGGGGTGTTGCATGTTATCGCTACCTCGGAGATGCCATGTCCCATCTCTCGTGCGCCGACTATAAAACCTGTTCAAACGCACTTAAATCTTGATAACCTGCCATTTTAGCAGCAGTAAAAGATCTAGCTGCCAACCGCATCGCGTTACTCTGATTGGTTCCATACCTATGTTATTTGCATACGCAAGCCTATACCAGTTTTTTTGGCTCTTCAGTGTAGCTAGGGGCAGTTTTATTTCGCTAACATTTTTATGGCCATTCTGGAATTCAATATCCTACGTTCACAACCACAACTTCCTTTGATTATTGGCCTCGTGTCTACGTGAGAACACGTGTTATTATCTGACTGGACCGATCTGAATAAAGTACTCCGATACTGAACTATCATGATTTGCGGGCAGACACTTGAGGCACGGAACAGTTAAGAATCATCCAACTACATAGGTGCATAGATGCAAATTTTTTTCAATATTGTTGTGATTGTTTTTCATATGCATTTTTTAAATACTGCAGACGTACATGTACAGACACTAGCGTTTTCCAGATCCCAGTTACAACGTAAGAGGTGCCACTGCAATACGACTTGCCAAAGAGGAGTCTATCCTAACTGCATTGTAAACAGACGTACGATTTTATATAAAAAAAAAATCTGCCAGGAAGGAAACGTAAAATTGACATGACGAACCCCACGTGAACTTTTACGTGAATCGTAGTTAATGATCTCGCTATTGAAGCCACAAATGTCCATCCATTTTTTGGAACGAATAGGAAATCATTTAGCAAATTTTAGTTCTAATACGATTGTTTAACGTTTAGTCAGAGTCAAATTTTGAAAAATTCTCGCACAACCTCCATCTTCGCTTGAAGCTTGCTGACTTGGCCCCACGAAATCTAGCAAGGAGTTTATCGCTGACTCAGAGCAATCCAGTGGAGGAAATCAACAACGGCTTCAAATGTAGCGTGCGACCNGCAAATTTTAGTTCTAATACGATTGTTTAACGTTTAGTCTGAGTCAAATTTTGAAAAATTCTCGCACAACCTCCATCCTCGCTTGAAGCTTGCTGACTTGGCCCCACGAAATCAAGCAAGGAGTTTATCGCTGACTCAGAGCAATCCAGTGGAGGAAATCAACAACGGCTTCAAATGTAGCGTGCGACCNAAGCAAGGAGTTTATCGCTGACTCAGAGCAATCCAGTGGAGGAAATCAACAACGGCTTCAAATGTAGCGTGCGACCAAATCACGAGGAGAAAATCACAGGTAAAGGCTGTTCACGATAAAGTGAGCACTTTTGAAATCAAGCTTAGACGAATGTCACTGCCCCTACTTGCATATATTTTAATGAGCGCCCTGAGTGGCATATGCCCAGTAAAGTTGTTAAACGATGGATTGGAAGTAGTTCCGTATCTTAACGTTGGATTAAAATAGTTAGGTAACCATTTCTGATAATTTAAATTAGTTCTTTCTCTTTCTGTTTTTTTTTAATGTATTGAAGTGTAGAAATGAGCAGGCTTGTAAAATATTTACTTTTCTTATAATTTCACAGTTTCACTTGACCGACGCATGATAGAATGTCGAGGCCCGTGACAAAGTAAATCTACATAAGGCGGAAGAATACGCAACGTGCGTACAAGTAGATATTACGCAGGGCTTTCGAAAGTGCTCATTTTACAGTGAATAGATTATACCTTGTAGGAAAGGCCGCCGAGGGAATTAATAGGCCGCGACATGCCAGGGCGTTGCCTGACGTCAGCTGAAGGACCGTGCTCACGGCATGTCATCGCCGTGCTTCTGCGTCTGAGCGGCCTCTTTACATTTCCCTATGCGGCCCATTCGCTGTTACTTCCAACTTTCTCTGAAGCCCTGCTCAAGTTCTACTTCCAAGGTGTTCCTCCAACTCGTGCAGATAGAGATTAGGAAATCACTCCAGGGAAGCAACGCACCGCATTCGTGCGCACTCAGTCTAATAATATTATGCATGTTAACTATTTCTTACTAGGTATTGCCAACACAAGTATTTTCCCTCTATCTTATTTTATTATAGTTATAAATTAAATACTGTTATTTATGTATGAAATGTAANCAACACAAGTATTTTCCCTCTATCTTATTTTATTATAGTTATAAATTAAATACTGTTATTTATGTATGAAATGTAATTAAAAATTTAATTAAACAATAATAAATTACTTTTATGTTAAAACAATTATACAACGCCTGTGATAAATGACATATTTTGGAAGCCACGAAACACATCTTACAAGTTTATTTTATGAAAGGTTTGCCTAAAAAACTGTGAATAAACCGCGAATAGACTATAACCAGGGACAGGTGTTTTTCACGAAAATATTTCAAGATCATTTGTNAAAACTGTGAATAAACCGCGAATAGACTATAACCAGGGACAGGTGTTTTTCACGAAAATATTTCAAGATCATTTGTACTCCAAAAATAACCTATATCCAACCTGATTTGACAGCTATTTGTGCTCATAGTATTTCTTCATATTAGGAGTTTTGGTAAACTCCACTGATACCATATTACATTAATACGCTTTGGCAACCACGTGGAAATTGGTATAAATAAAATAAAAGGTCGTTCCTTTAATTTGATTGACGGACACTACGCTACAGTTAAGTTGTGTTGAACTGCTCGCATGAAAAGACGCAAAGTTAACGCAACGAGCACCACGTTAGATTCAATTTGAATCTGCGTTTAAAGATGGAAAATATTACTCAAGCTATGAATACATGGGCTTGAAGCGGCCATGGCTTTTGATAAGAAACCATTCCGGCATTCGCCTGGAGGGGGTTGGGAAAACCGGAGAGACTGGAATGGCCGGACTGGGAATCAAACACGCATTCCCCTGAATGCGAGTCCAGTGGGTTATCGCTGCACCACCTCCCTCGATAATGTCGCGATGGAAAAAGGAGCAATGCACTCGTCTAATCGTATAGTCACTTCTTATTCAGTCAGATTGTACTATTATAAATGCGAGGAGCAGAAAAAATTAGCGGATTCTATTTGGTACACGCTACACTTCAAAAACGAATACGTTTTAAAGACTGTGAACGGTAAAGTGAGCGTTTTTGAAAGCCCTGCTTAAGATCTGCTTTAATGCACATTGTGTATTCTTCCACCATATGTACACTTAACATTGAGATGGGACTGATCACTTAATTCATACGTCACTGAAGTGAAACTGTAGAATTAGTATGAAAGTTAATAGTTTAGAGATTTACTAATACTTACACTTATACGCATTAAAAAAACAGAAAGGAAAAGAAATGATTTCAATTTTCACAAATGCTTATATAATAACTTCAATCCAACGCTAATACTTGGAACTACTTTCCCTCAGTCGTTGCCAAATTTACTGTGCTCTTGCTCATCAGTCAGCTCTTTAAAATTTACGCAGGTAGGGGCAGTGACAGTTTTCAAAAGTTGGTTACAAAAGTGCTCACTTTACCATGAAAAGCCTTTAATCCCCTTCTCAGTTGGTCCTGTAAGACTCTGAATCAATAATAAACACGCTATTAAAGGAGAAGTAAATCATAGCTCATTCAGTTAAGACTATAAATGGCTCTTCGCCACAGAGTACTTAATAAAGCGGAGGTGAAACTGCTGCTGGCACCGCGAACTACAGCCGCACGTGTCAGCAAAATGGCGGCACTGGTCAGCTACATTTTGGAATGCTGTTCGCCAATCAGCGGCTGGCAACTTACTTGACAGCCAGCAGCTCTCCCAATAAGTAATCTCTCGTTACACGCAGCAACTTATAAGACACAAGGCCTGACCCAGAGCCTCGCGCAGCCAATCACTGAATGAACACGCTGTTGGAAAAAGTGTCCGTAAAATTACGAAAAGTACCGGTTACAAATTATCCAGACTTTTCCTGAAATTACGGACTCTTCGTTATTTTCGATAACGTTCTCTCCGTAGATTTCACATAAATCTGCGTGAATTCACGAAACTTGCCCGTAAACTTGCAAGTTTGTTCTTTCAAATCTGCTCTTTATAAAAAATGGATATAAAAAAAAAGTTTTACTTTCGATACGTGGATGTTTCACTGTGTATAGAAATGACTGAAAAAAGTTTTAAAAATTTGTCTGGTAGTGGGATTTGAACTCGGAAAAAGAATGTAACAGTTTAACACCTTATCCGCTCACCAAGCAGAATGATGTGCTTGCGAGTTTGTAATTTTATTTCAGCTTTACAAACAGGGATTTAAAAAATAGTTGTTTTTCGTTATATAGTTCACTGTGTATAACACAGAAATTAAACAAAGTTTAAATATTTGGTCCTGTATTGGGTACGTAACACGAATCGACAAATTAACTCTCAATAGCTGTAACTACCCACATATCACCGGATATCCACTGGAAATGCCAATTACATCCACAATATCTTAAAGTCATTTAAGTACTGAAGTGAATCTCTTCAGGATATCCATTAGATATCTAGTAATAGATATCAGTTCGTACCACTTCCTGGGTATCCATTAGATGTTAAATAAGCTCCAATGGCTACAACGTATGGTAAGTGTATAAATCTAAAGACGTCAATAGGATATCCACGATATCTATATCCTTGTTTATATATTGGACGGACATTTGGATATCTAATGGCAGTCTTTTGGATGTAACTTTGCTATTCCTGGATGTCCCTGGACATCCAAACCTTCCGTTGGGACAACCATTAGATATTCTTTGGATGTATGTGTGTTATATGGGCACTCGCCTGCCACACCTTTACAAGAAGCACTGTATTTCATGGATTTTAAACGAAAGTGACGAACAAGCCTCTCTTAGTTTCAAGTTGTGTTAGAGCGCTAGCTATTTTTTTTTACCGTTTAGGAAATTAGGAAACGAATAAATAATATTATTTTCTTTGTATGTGTATTTCACTGGGTATAAAGAAGGTATTGTTCTGTATAGGAATTTGAAAAATAATCAAATAATGGGCACTTCATGAGTGGTTTACCACTCACGTACTACTATTTTACAAGAATTAGTATTCTGAAGGAGAGATTTTTAACGCTTCAGGTATCATCAGCATTGTTTGTGTCTCAAAGTCGAAGTCATAAGAATACGAAGAACTTCCGTATTTTATATTTAAGGAGCTCATTTCCGTTATTCGTCATAACGGAGTGCCATTCCGTAAAATAACTCTACATCTCAGTAAAACTTTCCGCAAATCTACTGAAATTTCTAAGAGTGCACGACCACATCAAAGGAGCCTCCAACGGCATTTAAACTTCTGTATAATTACCTATTCTATAACTCCACTGTGGTTGCAGCCAATGGTCAAATAAGAGAGCCTTCAAGTGTTCAATCTGCTTTTCGGTCTAGAGAACACGTAACGGAAATTGAGAATTTCCTTGGTCTTTGGAAACGTGTTTTTCGGTCCGCAAGGACGCAAAAGCGTGAGCGCCAGCAAAACCATAGGAATTTTACAAAACACGAAATAATAGAAAATAAACTTCCTTGTAATATAAAAATTTAATTATAGTACGTTTCTTACTTTGTATGTATTTTTTCTCACGCAATCACCTGAAGTAAACACTAAGGACGAAGCCTAAAGTTCAGTAAGAAAAAAAATTACTTAATAAAAGTCGGTTAATATTGAGGTATGCTTGTCTAGGCCCCACAGTTGTGCGCCAAATTAACTTGACGTAGGCTTGTCTAGGCCCCACAGTNTGAATACATGGGCTTGAAGCGGCCATGGCTTTTGATAAGAAACCATTCCGGCATTCGCCTGGAGGGGGTTGGGAAAACCGGAGAGACTGGAATGGCCGGACTGGGAATCAAACACGCATTCCCCTGAATGCGAGTCCAGTGGGTTATCGCTGCACCACCTCCCTCGATAATGTCGCGATGGAAAAAGGAGCAATGCACTCGTCTAATCGTATAGTCACTTCTTATTCAGTCAGATTGTACTATTATAAATGCGAGGAGCAGAAAAAATTAGCGGATTCTATTTGGTACACGCTACACTTAAAAAACGAATACGTTTTAAAGACTGTGAACGGTAAAGTGAGCGTTTTTGAAAGCCCTGCTTAAGATCTGCTTTAATGCACATTGTGTATTCTTCCACCATATGTACACTTAACATTGAGATGGGACTGATCACTTAATTCATACGTCACTGAAGTGAAACTGTAGAATTAGTATGAAAGTTAATAGTTTAGAGATTTACTAATACTTACACTTATACGCATTAAAAAAACAGAAAGGAAAAGAAATGATTTCAATTTTCACAAATGCTTATATAATAACTTTAATCCAACGCTAATACTTGGAACTATTTTCCCTCAGTCGTTGCCAAATTTACTGGGCTCGTGCTCATCAGTCAGCTCTTTAAAATTTACGCAGGTAGGGGCAGTGACAGTTTTCAAAGGTTGGTTACAAAAGTGCTCACTTTACCATGAAAAGCCTTTAATCCCCTTCTCAGTTGGTCCTGTAAGATTCTGAATCAATAATAAACACGCTATTAAAGGAGAAGTAAATCATAGCTCATTCAGTTAAGACTATAAATGGCTCTTCGCCACAGAGTACTTAATAAAGCGGAGGTGAAACTGCTGCTGGCACCGCGAACTACAGCCGCACGTGTCAGCAAAATGGCGGCACTGGTCAGCTACATTTTGGAATGCTGTTCGCCAATCAGCGGCTGGCAACTTACTTGACAGCCAGCAGCTCTCCCAATAAGTAATCTCTCGTTACACGCAGCAACTTATAAGACACAAGGCCTGACCCAGAGCCTCGCGCAGCCAATCACTGAATGAACACGCTGTTGGAAAAAGTGTCCGTAAAATTACGAAAAGTACCGGTTACAAATTATCCAGACTTTTCCTGAAATTACGGACTCTTCGTTATTTTCGATAACGGTCTCTCCGTAGATTTCACATAAATCTGCGTGAATTCACGAAACTTGCCCGTAAACTTGCAAGTTTGTTCTTTCAAATCTGCTGTTTATAAAAAATGGATATAAAAAAAAGTTTTACTTTCGATACGTGGATGTTTCACTGTGTATAGAAATGACTGAAAAAAGTTTTAAAAATTTGTCTGGTAGTGGGATTTGAACTCGGAAAAAGAATGTAACAGTTTAACACCTTATCCGCTCACCATGCAGAATGATGTGCTTGCGAGTTTGTAATTTTATTTCAGCTTTACAAACAGGGATTAAAAAAATAGTTGTTTTTCGTAATATAGTTCACTGTGTATAACACAGAAATTAAACAAAGTTTAAATATTTGGTCCTGTATTGGGTACGTAACACGAATCGAAAAATAACTCTCAATAGCTGTAACTACCCACATATCACCGGATATCCACTGGAAATGCCAATTACATCCACAATATCTTAAAGTCATTTAAGTACTGAAGTGAATCTCTTCAGGATATCCATTAGATATCTAGTAATAGATATCAGTTCGTACCACTTCCTGGGTATCCATTAGATGTTAAATAAGCTCCAATGGCTACAACGTATGGTAGGTGTATAAATCTAAAGACGTCAATAGGATATCCACGATATCTATATCCTTGTTTAGATATTGGGCGGACATTTGGATATCTAATGGCAGTCTTTTGGATGTAACTTTGCTATTCCTGGATGTCCCTGGACATCCAAACCTTCCGTTGGGACAACCATTAGATATTCTTTGGATGTATGTGTGTTATATGGGCACTCGCCTGCCACACCTTTACAAGAAGCACTGTATTTCATGGATTTTAAACGAAAGTGACGAACAAGCCTCTCTTAGTTTCAAGTTGTGTTAGAGCGCTAGCTATTTTTTTTTTACCGTTTAGGAAATTAGGAAACGAATAAATAATATTATTTTCTTTGTATGTGTATTTCACTGGGTATAAAGAAGGTATTGTTCTGTATAGGAATTTGAAAAATAATCAAATAATGGGCACTTCATGAGTGGTTTACCACTCACGTACTACTATTTTACACGAATTAGTATTCTGAAGGAGGGATTTTTAACGCTTCAGGTATCATCAGCATTGTTTGTGTCTCAAAGTCGAAGTCATAAGAATACGAAGAACTTCCGTATTTTATATTTAAGGAGCTCATTTCCGTTATTCGTCATAACGGAGTGCCATTCCGTAAAATAACTCTACATCTCAGTAAAACTTTCCGCAAATCTACTGAAATTTCTAAGAGTGCACGACCACATCAAAGGAGCCTCCAACGGCATTTAAACTTCTGTATAATTACCTATTCTATAACTCCACTGTGGTTGCAGCCAATGGTCAAATAAGAGAGCCTTCAAGTGTTCAATCTGCTTTTCGGTCTAGAGAACACGTAACGGAAATTGAGAATGTCCTTGGTCTTTGGAAACGTGTTTTTCGGTCCGCAAGGACGCAAAAGCGTGAGCGCCAGCAAAACGATAGGAATTTTACAAAACACGAAATAATAGAAAATAAACTTCCTTGTAATATAAAAATTTAATTATAGTACGTTTCTTACTTTGTATGTATTTTTTCTCACGCAATCACCTGAAGTAAACACTAAGGACGAAGCCTAAAGTTCAGTAAGAAAAAAAAAAACTTAATAAAAGTCGGTTAATATTTTGCATTCGACTGGCTAAAAAGTGGAATTAAGATGTGGTATTCAGTTGAGACACTAAAATTCCCTGGTATGTTTGGCCATGAGGCAAGACTTTACAGTACAAGACTGATTAGTAAAAGACAGGTTTCATTTCTGTTCATAATTTATTTCGTTTGACAATTTTTACAAAGCATGTTGGTTTGAAGCATACAGACATGGAAACGACGTAATGTAGGTAACATACTATCGAAAACACATTCGAACCTTTTTCATTCCCTTATGAATTGGAAATTTAGAAAAATTGTGAAGTTTGTTTTTAAGTATTTATATGTTGGCAACATTTTCAAACAAAGAGCATTACGATACCTTATCGGGTTACTGGGCTATTTATGAGTCTTCTAAATCATATTTTACTCCTTTTCGCTCTCTATGGGACTGAATAAAAAAAATTTAACTGACTATTTAGGTATTTATATAAAAACATATTGTAAATAAAGAGAATAACAATCTCTCATCGCGGTACTGGGCTATTACAAAAACATTTGAAAACACATTTTACCACTTTTCACTCTCTTAAGAGTTAACTTGAAAAAAAATCGTGAAATCAATTTTTTTACATTGCCTTAAGCTAGTTTTCATACTTAAGAACACAATGCTGTCTCATCGGGTTAATGAGCTATTTTTGAGTTCTCTAAAACACATTTTATACCTTTTCACCATATTAGGTTCGAATTTTAAAACAGATACTGAAAATAGTTTTCAGATATTTGTATAGGCTACCTTTTGAAGTTAAGATCACAACGACATTTCACAGTTTTAATAAGTTATTGAGAAGTCCTCGAAAGAACATTTGTCCCCTTTTCACACTCTTATTAGGGGTTGAGTTTCAAAAAGTTATTTCTTAGTGGATGTCTGCGCCCTAAGTGGAAGCCATCCGTAAGTTCTCATTATTTTAGGCCCAGTGGTTTGGACTGTACATTGATGAGTGAGTGGCTAAGTGAATCAATCATTCATTCTGTTCACTTCATTTTTTACGTAGATATTACTTTACTTAACAATGAAATGTATTTTCGATATCCCGTGATATTCTTTCTGGCCTACGTTACAAAAACTAATAGAGGTCTAAAACTATTTGAATTCCAGGCCTCCATAAAAACATAACACCAAATGATTAAGGCTCTTAGCAGTGAAATTCAGTGTAAATAAATGAAATTATACCTACCTGCGCTGACTGTAACACTTAGTGAAAATCAGAAGTTCTCAGTAGAGAAGTTTTAACTGGTTTGTTTGTCAGGTTCCTGAGATGGAGGAATTTCCACTGTTTAAGCTTTGTAATGTAGAAATGTTTGACTTGGTAGAATAAACTGTATGTTGGAAGTCTTCGTTCCTACAGTGCTGGCTTCTATCATCCAAACTAGAGAGCTCCCTTAACTTGGCAAAACTATGAAGATTTCTTAATGTAAATAACTGAACGTNGAAGGCGACAGCAAAGTGCGCTAAAGGTTGAAGGGGGTGGGGTAACGGGGTGAGGGAAGTGAGCCAAAGGCGTGCTATAATCCTCAAAACTGTCACGCGACAATATTTTGCATTCGACTGGCTAACCAGTGGAATTAAGATGTGGTATTCAGTTGAGACACTAAAATTCCCCGGTATGTTTGGCCATGAGGCAAGACTTTACAGTACAAGACTGATTAGTAAAAGACAGGTTTCATTTCTATTCATAATTTATTTCGTTTGACAATTTTTACAAAGCATGTTGGTTTGAAGCATACAGACATGAAAACGACGTAATGTAGGTAACATACTTTCGAAAACACATTCGAACCTTTTTCATTCCCTTATGAATTGGAAATTTAGAAAAATTGTGAAGTTTGTTTTTAAGTATTTATATGTTGGCAACATTTTCAAACAAAGAGCATTACGATACCTTATCGGGTTACTGGGCTATTTATGAGTCTTCTAAATCATATTTTGCTCCTTTTCGCTCTCTAAGGGAATGAATAAAAAAAATTTAACTGACTATTTAGGTATTTATATAAAAACCTATTGTAAATAAAGAGAATAACAATCTCTCATCGCGGTACTGGGCTATTACAAAAACATTTGAAAACACATTTTACCACTTTTCACTCTCTTAAGAGTTAACTTGAAAAAAAATCGTGAAATAAATTTTTTTACATTGCCTTAAGCTAGTTTTCATACTTAAGAACACAATGCTGTCTCATCGGGTTAATGAGCTATTTTTGAGTTCTCTAAAACACATTTTATACCTTTTCACCATATTAGGTTCGAATTTTAAAACAGATACTGAAAATAGTTTTCAGATATTTGTATAGGCTACCTTTTGAAGTTAAGATCACAACGACATTTCACAGTTTTAATAAGTTATTGAGAAGTCCTCGAAAGAACATTTGTTCCCTTTTCACACTCTTATTAGGGGTTGAGTTTCAAAAAGTTATTTCTTAGTGGATGTCTGCGCCCTAAGTGGAAGCCATCCGTAAGTTCTCATTATTTTAGGCCCAGTGGTTTGGACTGTACATTGATGAGTGAGTGGCTAAGTGAATCAATAATTCATTCTGTTCACTTCATTTTTTACGTAGATATTACTTTTCTTAGCAATGAAATGTATTTTCGATATTCCGTGATATTCTTTCTGGCCTACGTTACAAAAACTAATAGAGGTCTAAAATTATTTGAATTCCAGGCCTCCATAAAAACATAACACCAAATGATTAAGGGTCTTAGAAGTAAAATTCAGTGTAAATAAATGAAATTATACCTACCTGCGCTGACTGTAACACTTAGTGAAAATCAGAAGTTCTCAGTAGAGAAGTTTTAACTGGTTTGTTTGTCAGGTTCCTGAGATGGAGGTATTTCCACTGTTTAAGCTTTGTAATGTAGAAATGTTTGACTTGGTAGAATAAACTGTATGTTGGAAGTCTTCGTTCCTACAGTGCTGGATTCTATCATCCAAACTAGAGAGCTCCCTTAACTTGGCAAAACTATGAAGATTTCTTAATGTAAATAACTGAACGTNCTTCTATCATCCAAACTAGAGAGCTCCCTTAACTTGGCAAAACTATGAAGATTTCTTAATGTAAATAACTGAACGTTGGGTACGGCCTGTATGCTAATATCGAGACACTAGAAACATTTACGATATATCTGACTTACTCCCACGGCAGCAGTGTCCTAGGTTTATTTAATAAAGCGTGATTAAAATCAAAAAATAGTTAAGGTATACGGATTATGGTATAAACTGTCCTCAGAATAACTCGTAAATATTTCCGGTATCTAGCAAATATTGGTAGTGCTTGAGAGCATAAGCGAACAGCTGCGGAATTATGAGTTCAGTTTGGTGTGCGTGTGTGTAGTAAGTGTCTGGCTATGGACGTCATGGTGGAGACACATTTTGTCATGCTCGCTGCTCGATGCAATGGAAAACTCTGTAGTGTATAGACAAGCGTCTAGCAATTACCACTCAGTCCGCTCTCAAATGACGGGCTGTCGTGCTGATGGGAGACGGGCCGTTTTGATAGCGCGTGAGGTAACAGTTCGGATTGGAATCGCCTTTTCATCTCTGTATGCTCGGCTATTCTGCGGCAAAATGAAGGTGCGAACCTAGGGGTCATAAATCGCAAATGGAAGTTGCACTTAATAAAGAACAAGTTCTCAGTAGCGGCCACGTTTCCCATCCTCGCCGATAGCTGTATTCCAGGCTTGCGTGTGATTAATGACCCTCTTACCGCCTGCGGGGTTGGAGCCGTCTGTGAGACGGCTGGCGAGTCCAAGGTAGCGGTAAACCCCATTTTTCGTAAATTTATGACCATAAAATAACACCCATTGTTTTGAGGCCTCCAGAGGTNAATTTATGACCATAAAATAACACCCATTGTTTTGAGGCCTCCAGAGGTCTTAACTTTACTGCAGTTGTAATGGATGGGTAGCAAGTGTAATCTTTCACATAGATAACCTACGTTATTGGCGAGAACACCACAATTTGTCCCCTTTGATGAAATATAAAGCCACGTCGTCTTCTTCTTCGCCACACGGATAAAGTAGGAAACTGCCGATTCCAGTCATTTCATCATTTATTTACAATTTAATTACTAATTTATTTTCAAAATATCTTATTCTACTTGGCTTGTAAATCATAATAACTTTTTGAATGCGACTAGTTTCAGTCCTACATACATGCTCTTCTTGCTGGATTCAGTCATTTTACACTTATTACACAGGGAGAAAATATTAAAACCCTATATAATTTCTTAATTCTTAATTTTCTGTCCTGTGTCTAATTTCTTAATTCTTAATTTTCTATCCTGTATCTAATTTCTTCATTCTTAATTTTCTGTCCTGTATCTAATTTCTTAATTCTTAATTTTCTGTCCTGTATCTAATTTCTCAATTCTTAATTTTCTGTCCTGTATCTAATTTCTTATAAGAATTAAAAGACAGGACATTCTAATTTCTTAATTCTTAATTTTCTGTCCTGTATAATCATTTTCCTGGACCTTTCACCATTCTCAAAAAGAGGATTGCAGAAGCCTGAAATTGTCAGCAATCCTCTTCCTTACGTTACACGTTTCGCTTCCGTATGTGCAGGTAGTGACTGTCATGAGTGTATAGAATTTAATAGTGTGCCCTATCTAACTTTTTTTTTTTAAGTTTAAGTAGACCACATATATTCTAGAATCTGCGTACATTTTCCTTTAAGGTATCTATTGAAGAAGTAAGTTATGGGGCATCGTAAATTCATAAAAAAGGCCACATTTTCCATTATATTATTATTCACTACTATATTACTTGTAATTGGTTAGTGTCTTCTGGTGGNATAAAAAAGGCCACATTTTCCATTATATTATTATTCACTACTATATTACTTGTAATTGGTTAGTGTCTTCTGGTGGCCATTTTCGACTTTGAAAACATGTTGAATTATAACTTTATTTCACTTTCCTCAACCACTGAGTCTTACTGAAACTTTATCCGTATCTGTTGTTGCTAAGTGGGTTTTCTTTTTTATTACATTTTTATTCGAGTCCGGGACTTAAAAGTTATTNAATCCGTATCTGTTGTTGCTAAGTGGGTTTTCTTTTTTATTACATTTTTATTCGAGTCCGGGACTTAAAAGTTATTGAATGTCCTTAGTGTGTAGTATGCACGTTCTTACTAACAGCAATTGACGGTCCCCAGGCTAGGTTGCCTGGCAGACATACTTAACATTTTGTTTTCCGTAGGTGACCTCAAACATGCCCACAAATATCTATGAGCACGCATTAATTTCCAGTTTATGTACATTCCTTTCTCAGTAGCTTCTTCGTGAGTTGTTAAAGCATGCCAAGTTGCAAATTAAAATAGAAGCAGTTGCGTTTTAAATAATATCGTTAATTCACAATGGAATAAATCAGTCTGAAAAAAACACTGGCAAACTGCGTCTGCATACTCATAACGAAAAATTATGTTGAAAACTTATAGGCGACATATGGTCGACGATGCTTCGTAAGGGTGGTACGCATCCTTGTAGTACGAGTTGAAACACACGTTTATTGTAAATATTACATAAATTATTTGGAATGTAACAACGACATCCAAAACCATAACGCTGTAACCTGTGCGTTGAAGTTTATGGTGGGCACTTTGAACAACTCCTTTAAGTTGTAACCTACCCTCGCCATATTGGATTATTGATTTTTCCAGCTTTTTTTTGTTTTTCGAAAAGAAAAGAAAATTTCGAAAGTGCTTCTATACCGAATTAACTATTGACCTCGCACTGCAGAACAGACAAGACAAGTGAACTACGAACTCAATTATTACGTCACAATTTTAATTCTGCTGAAATTGGGCAAAATCGATATTGTAGCATAAGTACGAGTTGGTATTTCAGTCTTTATGTCTGTACTGCTGTGTAAGGTCAATAGCTATAATCTGTTTGCAGTTTCTTTACACTTTTTAAATTACATCTTTGAAAAATCACCCGATGTATGACTTGCTTGGTTATTTCCTAATTAATGTGGCATGTAATACAAACTTTTTAAACTCGCGTTAGCATAAAAATACCTTATATTTTATGAAATCAAACTTTGACTTACATTTTTTCTATAATGTATATTATTTTATTTATAATTAATATGGACAAATACAGTGAGATAATAAGTGTTGCTAATGATTGGTAATAAATAGTCTTTATGCAAATTATTATCACACTGAGTGCGCACGGATGTGGTGCATCGCCTCTTTGGTATAATTTTCTAGACTCTGGTAAGCTTTGTCTGCATGAGATGGAGGAATGTAATGTAAGTAGAACTTTAGCAGCGCTTCACAGAAGTTTGAAGCTACCGGGAATCGACTACAGTTGGGTATAAGGGTACTTTAAGGGAAAACAAATAAGCTCGAAAAACTGAGAATCGAATATGACTGGGTAAAGTTGCTCTTGAAGAACGATACATTATTTGTGATGCACGTTGCAGTAACGCAATGGTTTCGACCTTTATGCATGAATACCTCGCAAATGGCAGGGTTCAGAGTGATAACGCAAGACCAACTTTTTCGTTATTTTTAACGCGCTCATTCATAATTCGTTATTGGATAACCAATTAAGATTTGGCATCACAGACATTTTTGCGACGGCAGGGTTGCAACCTTTACTTCTTCTATGACATAATTCACATACCAGTTACAGATTTTGCATTGGTTACAGATATTTGGTCTACGGAAATTTATCCTGGATATTATTGCTCCATTTCAAGCACTTTCTATAATAATTTTTAAAAAATGTGTTTCAGCTCTACAATCAAGGTTGCGTACCGCCCTAACGAAGCATCGTTGACTATATATAACATATATATTATATTTTAGACTGAATGTTTCATACGGAATATGCAGGCGGAGATTGGCGGTGATTTTTTTAGACTCATCATATATATATATGAAGCAAGTAGAGATTCGCAGACATTCAATAAAGGCTATAATTAAGTCGTCGGTATTCACTACTGCATGAATACCGGTTCTGCTGATCACATACATACACACTGTCATTGGTCTGCAGCACACTTGACATGCTATTGTAAACGTATTCATCGACACAGTGCACCGTCTTGCTGCTGTAAAAGATCGGATAAATATTTTGCTGACGTATTTCACTTGCTTGCAAACAATTCGCAGACTTTCCGTGTAAGACTATCAAATGTTCATTTTCGAGTTGACTGGTTACATCTCACTCATCTGCAGAGTAATAGAAAAAATTCTAAGCATTTTATAATAGCACTGTTTGAACAGAAGTCGTCGGCTGTTTTTTTTTTATTTTTTTTATTTTTAATATGTAATTTTTGAAAAAAATTAAGGGTTGATCAGAGAGTAAGTCACGCATCGTAAGCGCGTGCGTCTCAACAACAGGAGATAATGGGCAATCGCAAAACGTGCTGAGGTTTGCCCTTCACTGTAACTGGTTGTTTCCTCGCTAGTACACAAGCCACTGTGATTGACGTCACACCACGTGTATAGCACGCAGCCTCGCAGCTTGTTCGTGAGTGGTCGGCGACACACATTGCTTCACCTGCTCCCCTGTGGCTATCGGTTGCTGATGCTTACAGCGAGTGAGTGTCTACAACACTGAACAAACGCCAGGGTACATCGCAAAAGTTCAACACCCGCCAGTGCGTGACTATCGTACCACAGGTTTAAACAACGCGGAAATGGAGACTCGGAGTCAATGACCCATAGACTAAAGATGAGGTGGACCACTAATTCGTCTTCTGCGCATGTACCCAACATTGACCTACTCCAAAACAACACAACTGTCAACTCACATTGTCAACACGGATGAAAGTGATTGTTTATATCATTATTTTTAAATGAAAAGCCCAATTATATGAATAGAATACTTTTATCAATTTGAACTTAATAAAACTGAATTACAAATTGGCTAGGGGAATTATACATAAAACTAAAAGCATTTGTTTACTAATGAGTTTCCTAACATAAAATCAAAACCATGCCGTTTTCGCTAGACGTGTTAGCAGAAAAGCAGCTCAAAGATGGGATACTGAGACTGATTGTACGCAGCCAATGAGATCAGTCTACCTCATATTTAGTCTATGCAATAACCAGCAAGGAAACAAATGCGAATTCTCGTGACGCCTCGTCGAGGGCGAAACTCTCTGTAGGCTGTTCACGGTAAAGTGAGAACTTTTAAAAAGACTTGCGTAAGATCTATTTTTCTCCTCATTTGGTATCCCGTCATACATAAAATTCACATTGTCATGAGCCTAATAACTTTATTGATACCCCAGCCAAGTGAAAACGTGAAATTGTTAGGAACCTGTTACTAATATGTCGGGGCCGTGGTGGTGTAGCAGTTAGACTACTCGTCTCCCACCTATAAAAACCGGGCTCGATTCCCAGCGGGGTCACTCGCGGATTTTCGCATATGGGAATCGTGCCGGACGACGTCGCTGGTCGGCGGGTTTCCTCGGGGATCTCACGTTTCCCCCATCCTTTCATTCCGGCGCTGCTTCATACCCATCTCACTTTACCCTCATCGGCTCTCAAGACCTCGATGTTAAGAGCCACCTTAATCTTTCCACTCAACTAATATACAATTTTGTACTGTAATATGTGTAATAAAAATTACTCCAATTTCATTTGCCATAAATTTAAACGTTGCACAAGTGACACAAATTCAAAACATGTACAAACCATTCACGTTTACTTCACACTTTTCTGAAGCCTTGGTAATGTTCTACTTCCAAGATATTCCTCCGCCTCGTGCAAACTAACCTTAACTAAGTGTAGAAAATTCTTAAAATGTTTTGTATGAGAACTATTTCTTACTTGTCTTACTTGCCTGTACTAACACAAATATTTTCTCTGTGTTTTATTCATATTTATTTAACATGAGGTGATTTTTAAAAGGTTTTATTTAAATAGTGTGAAGTAACCGTGAATAGAATATAACTATTTTACTTGAATCGTTTTCATCTTAACTGGTAGCCTGTGTGCCAGTGTAGGCGTGTGTATTTTTTTGGAGTGGAGAGGGGGAGGAGGTTACAGTAGTGTATACAAAGTTAACGGCAGTAAAGTTTTTTAAAGGTTGATTTCAAAAGTGCTTACTTTACCATAACAGACTTTACTCGCTGGGGTAGCAGCAACTGTGTGTCTAGTATGCAGAAGCCAACACGTCTCTGACCTTAAGATAATTACCTGTCCATTTTATATATAAAATGTATTTAAACAGCACAATGCAGTCTGAATCCCTTCAGTGGTGCTGGAACATTTATAAATTGAGATGGGATACGTGTTAAGACCTGAGTTAAAGAAAATTTAGACCGCATTCTTAAAAGACTGCTGGAGCTTTACAACAAAAAAAAAGCATATTCGAGAGATTTTCTCCTCTGTAAATGTGTTTACTTCTTATTATTGTAATTATATTATTTCGATACTTTTACTTTCATATTCTGTTGTAATGATACGGAATTTTTTGCTGCAGCGCGTCGTTAAATTAGGCTAGAATTAACATCGATATGGCTGCACAATCCTTTAAGGAATTAAAGAGAGCGGTAATAATAAAATTATTGTACAAATGCTACGTTGTACCCCATCCACAAAATCTGGAAGTGTACAGTTGCCGCTGTATATATCCATCTGTTTCTGACACGAATATTGATTGTGTAATTTCACCTCACTTATTTTCTGTCGTGCCACGTTATCGCTTTGGTGGTTTTTCCTGGCTCTTCGACCGAGTGGGCAACGTTAAAGATCAATGATATAAGTTATTATACCTTCCTTTATCTCGCTACGATTTATTTTCCAAATCCTTTCGTGACTCCGTCATGTGCGCGACTTTCTTTACATGTATCTCGTCCGCTTTTACCAAGCTATTCAGTGCTTTCTGTACAGCAGTAGCTAAGCGTCACACAGGTATGCGCATCAAATTCCTTGTCGCGTCCAAGCGCAATGTCGCAGAGGACGCGCAGTCTTTATGCGCAGAATGCAACAAAGGCACAGAGAACACGCAGTCTTTATGTGCAGAATGCAACAAAGGTACAGAGAACATGCAGTATTTATGTGCAGAATGCAACAAAGGAACAGAGAACACGCAGTATTCATGTGCAGAATGCAACAAAGGCACAGAGGACGCGCAGTATTTATGTGCAGAATGCAACAAAGGAACAGAGAACACGCAGTATTTATGTGCAGAATGCAATAAAGGTACAGAGAACGTGCAGTCTTTATGTGCAGAATGCAACAAAGGTACAGAGAACATGCAGTATTTATGTGCAGAATGCAACAAAGGAACAGAGAACACGCAGTATTCATGTGCAGAATGCAACAAAGGCACAGAGGACGCGCAGTATTTATGTGCAGAATGCAACAAAGGAACAGAGAACACGCAGTATTTATGTGCAGAATGCAATAAAGGTACAGAGAACGTGCAGTCTTTATGTGCAGAATGCAACAAAGGTACAGAGAACATGCAGTATTTATGTGCAGAATGCAACAAAGGAACAGAGAACACGCAGTATTCATGTGCAGAATGCAACAAAGGCACAGAGGACGCGCAGTATTTATGTGCAGAATGCAACAAAGGAACAGAGAACAAGCAGTATTTATGTGCAGAATGCAACAAAGGTACAGAGAACACGCAGTATTTATGTGCAGAATGCAACAAAGGCACAGAGAATGCGCAGTCTTTATGTGCAGAATGCAACAATGACACCGAGAACATGCAGTCTTTATGTGCAGAATGCAACAATGACACCGAGAACATGCAGTCTTTATGTGCAGAATGAAACAAACGAAANTGCAGTCTTTATGTGCAGAATGCAACAATGACACCGAGAACATGCAGTCTTTATGTGCAGAATGAAACAAACGAAATTTTAGCCCTTAGAAAGCAATTTTACTGGTTACGCGGTCTGCAGCAAAAATTAATGGAGGTCGCCTCTTTTCCTTTAACTAAAATTGAGTGTTTTATCAAAAAATACATGTATGTAAATTAAATTTCTGTTTTGAGTAAGGGATAAGAAATAATATTTTCAAAGATCAAGATGTCTTTGAAAAGTGTTTGAATCGCATGACGCGAATTCATCGAGGAGTTTATTTTAAAGCCACGCCTTCAAAACATTCTTCAGTACAGTAGACGTGCCAATAAGGGGAGTGTCTCAAAGTTGCCATCAAGTAGAACCCACGGAAACTATATTATTTACGCCCGTACATTTAATGAAAAAATTTAACGCTGCCATGGTCTTGTCGACTAGTACTACCTACGCCGAAACAAACTAATGAAACTTATATATTTCTCAGCCCCTGGAAAATAGTTCGTGCTGTCATTAGAGTCAAAGGCCACGTCATTCTTGAGCAGCGAATCACTTCCCAGTGTTTTCAGAACTCCTTTTCGAGAGGGAAGGAAACAGAATATCTTCCCTGTTAGTATCTTTAATGTCAAGTCATTGCTGTGGAATAAATAACGGAGATCTCTTCGCCCATAAATCACCCTGTCATGAAAACTGCTGCTCCTCACTTCTATTCAACTTTAACAAGACTACAATCCTGCTCATGTTTCTCCCAACCTTCTCAAACAAATATACCCAGCAAGAAACGCAGAGGAAAAATGTTGTCAAGTTCAGGTTATTTAAAGTCTCGAAGAGCAGGGAGGGGAAAATAAAATATGTTTGTTGCGAATACCATGTTTCTATCTTGCAGAAAATTAACATAGAGGCCTGCGGCTTTTATAATTCAAAGGTTTTATAAGTTTATTATTTTTTTTAAGGAAATGCCAGTTTCTCGCCGTCTTGTGATGCTTCGTTACTGGCTTCTACATAATGTGTTCAGAAAACCAAACTTTAACTTTGTAGATTTTTTTCTTATTTGGGTTTCATCTGGTCCATTCCACACACTTCTTTTTGAAATACCGGATTTCTACTTGAAATACATATAGCATATGTTAATATTTGCGTAAAATATTGTAATATGAAAAAAAATTAGTTTAGCAATTCCACCAAAAACGCGGTTATCCATTAAACAAAGCTATATTTAAAAAAAAATTGCATTAAATAAAGGAAAAAATAAATTGAAGATGTAACTTTCTGGTTCTGCAAATTTATACTATACGGCAGAACACTGCCAAAGATGATGTGCTGAAGTTATTTCTTGCAATTCAGGAAAGGATATCGGGGAGTTTGCGATTGCTCAAAGGCAGGGCACAAATGCTCCATATTTTCCACAAACTCTTTACATTGCCTGTGAGACAAGGTCCACTATATATTGGAATACGGTGATGTAGATGAAGATTTCGATACCATTTTGTAGCTCCTGAGTGACGGAATCTACGCGGGAATTACTGAGGCTACAGCTAAGGAAGATTGTATTCAATATTACAGTGAAGTATCACCCCCCCCCCTTAGTCAGTGGAAACCTTGTACAGCCTGGTCCATCACGGACATCGAAGAGAATATATTATGCGCTATTAACTCCATCATTCCGACAGGCATCGACGATTACGTGAACTAAACCTTAAGGGAATAAATACTACAAAATAAACGCACCATTTAATTTTACTCTATCTAGTAACTGTGTGAAAATTGACACGGTTAGCTCATACACGTGATGAAAGAAAATTTGCCTCTCCTTCAGGATAACAGTCCATTTTAGCAAAAAAAACAAGGACCTAAAACAAATAAATTTTGTCATACTTCAATTTCAAATATGATTTTTTCCATAAAATAAACAGAAAACAAGACAATTTTTAAAACATACTTCAGATACCATTTTGGCAATATGGCACGCCAGCGACAGAGACAAAAGGCGGCAATGTGCAAATATGTAAAGAGCGTCTCAAATCTATAGTAATTACGGATAACGAAACATCATATATATAGTTTCCTGGTAAATCTCTTGCCCAGAATGTAATGCCTGGACATATTAGTTACTCCCTCACTCCCTACATCATCTTCTTTGGCATGATGTTTAAAAACACGCGTAGTGCTGGTTGGGTCCAGAATGGTACCGACGAAATCACTGCACTGTATATCGCCGCACGATTCCGGTGGACGGGATAAGTTTAGCTCGGTGATGTTGACGCTAGTATCTATAGCTGGTCACGAAATGTTTCCCCAAGAGGTGCACTGGACCTCCCACATCACTGGACCGTCTATGGCACTGCCAAGATCATCACTGTTTCACACACAATCATTTTTTATTAGGAAGGAAATTTCTTTCAGAATCCCTGGGTAACGGCTGAAAGACTATGTTCGATGTCTTGCTTGTTATCGTTACCACGTCCATCTACAAATATCACATTCGAAACTACGCACGCGATCTGAATACCTTGCAGTTTGGATACAGCCCACCGTCAAGGTTAAGCCTTTGGCTTTTATTAGCTCTGGCAGTGGTATATACAATTTTATAGCATTTTTAATTTTAAAATTGATTTCTTAAAAATATTACATTTTCAACTGCAAACATTTTTATATAAACACTGACCGGAAATGGTCACTGTTATGTTGGCGGCGAATAGTTAAACGTAGTTCTATATTTTAAAGTCTTGTCAGAAGTTAAATGTTTGAAATTGTGGGTAGCGTATAGAGTTTATTTGTATTTGCACACATTTATGTAATCATTCACGTAAAATATGACAATATTTTCAGCAATAAGAGTGTTGTTTGAACGTCGCTGGATACAAGCCAGTCAGTCAGTGACCAGTCGCTGGCCAGTTCGAGGTGCCTTCTTCTGCACGCGGTGTGACACCAAATGCAGAGGTGCGTTTGGGTTCCTGGTGCTTCTACAGGCTGCCTGCATGCCACAAGTCTTTTAAGAAGTTTCCTCTACACCACGGCCTTCCGTTTCTGGATTCGTCTGCCGTCTTTACATGCAATTTATATTAGCTTATCTTGTAATTCAGCTGCTATTATCCTTCCGGTAAAATGTCAATATGTTGACCGTTTCAAACACCGATAAATGTGTTATTTTTGGCACTACAAATAAAGCTCTAATATCTGTAAATGTATTTACAGTGCTGTAAAGGTAGCGTTTTTTTCGAAACCTTTGAGCGAAGTATGATATGCCAGCGTAACTGGCAGTACATACAAGCAAAGCTAAGAAGTGATGTTAACCAAAAATGTCGTCTCCCATATTTGAAAGCATAGTTTTACTAGACGTCTGTGTGATCTTTCGAACGCATGGGGGACATTTTAACTTAAAAGATTGATAAACAGAATAAATAAAAATAACCTTAGCAACAGATTCTCAAAACTACCTTCCAGGCACAAACAAAAATACACATTCTTTTACTTACACTGAGGCTGCAACAGACGTCGGCATTAGGATTTAAACATATATTGCTCCCAGATTTTGAAATCCAATTTTTTAAATCAGTAATGCCGACGCTAGAAAAAAGTGTTACCAGACAAGCTGACTGTGGAAAGAATTTCCACTCACTCTATATCAGTGCACATCAATAAAAGTATTGAAACACATGCCCGGGTCATGCTTTGCAAACAGCCTCCAGCAGATACCTGGCTTCTTAAAGTGACTCCGCGCTTTAATTTTATTTGCTCAACCTATTACACATAAAAAAGTACGTTAATTAACACGAGATAAATATTAAAACATGCCACTTCTCTAGACAGCTTATGACAAGTACATGTGAAGTAGAAATAGCATTCAATACTTGTCTTCAATTCTATACACACAAAAATACTTCATTGTAAACCACCTAAGAGCCAAAGAACACATTATTCCAAAATTAAGACAAATTGTATAGTGAGTACTACATTTATGAGCTACAGTGAATAAAGACAGCGTTTGTTTTATGAGTTCTTCTCAGCGATATTACGATATTATGAGCTGAGAAATATTGTAGACCCCTTACCTGGATCGTCGTCAGTTCCCCAGTCCGCTGTGCATCCGGAGATGTAGACAAATATGAAGAACGAAGACAAGAAGCAGATTCGGTACTTCATTCTGGTACCGCCGTCCAGGTTAGTGCGGAGACAATAACAACACCGAAATTCTACGAAGACAAAAAAATCACCTTATCCTAGAACGACCTTTAAGTGACGTAATTCAGTGTAGCACCTGACCGGGTTAGCACCCCGGAAATGTGGGCGTGACTGTTGAAAGTCATTGCACCTTGTTTGTTTTCTCGCGCGGAATAATTCGTAAGACTGTTCTACTTACTTCCGCTCGGAATGGGAAGCCGGGCTCGCGGTCAAGGCGTCCCTAGCGACCTCCCACGGCGAAGCGCGACACGCCACTGGCGCCCCAGCGTCCGCCCAGCCGCCGCGCCAGCTCGCCCTCGCCGAGCGCCAGCTTCGGCCATCCTCGGCTGTTTCCGTCGCTCGCCTCCCCCGGTCCCACATCAGCTTGTCTAACTTTGCCTTATACTCAGGTATATACTAGACCATAAATTCTTCAAAACATTAAAAATACTGCATGAAATTCACGTTTCAGTAAACAGATCACAAAAAACCGCGTGAAAAATAAACGGTCGTAATTTTACGTATGTCATTGTTTATGCTTTATGATTGTGTATATTACCATAATTTGAAAAAGGTTGCCAAAATCAGCTCAAAAACACAATTGGCCTATTATTTAATTGGTTTTATTTGTTAAGTGATTTGAGTGCTACCGAACAGCGATAGGTCCTTTGTAAGGGAACACTAATCATTATAGATTGGGAAAGGAAACGGTTAGGGCCTGTATTAAGGAACAATAAAAGCATTCACCAGGAGTGATTTCGGAAAACCCTGGGGAAAAAAAAATCAGGGTGACCGGAATGGAGATCGAACACGAGTATTCGAGTCTAGTATTTTTACCACTGCGCCATCTTGCTTAACTCATGAATGTACGATTTCATGTTGCAACTGGTTCGCTGTTCATGAGACACGTCTTGCAATACCATCGGCCAATAAAACAGCAGAAATAAAACAAAATAAAATGGCTGCCTCTAGGAGCAGCGCCCAATGAACAGTGCCATGGCTAAAGTATGTGGAGTACTGTGGCATCAAGCATGAACATAACTGAAATCAAGATTTCAAAAATCGTCCGTTTGTATAGGAGGCAGGCGGCATGGCACATTTCATACTCGAACGACGATACAGAGATAAAACGGACTTAATATACATGCTGTTCGCTGGATAGGAAGTTGGGAATACCCTATTGTTGTCTAGAGACGAAAAAAAAACCTTTGCAGATCAGTATTTACTTGCTAGAAGAGCAAGGACACGGCAAAAAGAGGCCACTCAATACCAGTGATATCAGGTAAATACAAATACCATTTTTTGGTAGGCCTACCATTACTTTTTCTATAGTTATCATACAGAATATTCCCAAATATGTGGGAAGTAATCGGAGAGTGGATAGTACACCCCAAAACAACACAAAATATCCCTGTGAACGTATGTCCTAAATTTATAGTTTCCGAGTTAGAGACCTTCCAGCATTTTACCACGCGTATTGATGATAGAAGATCTATGCAACTCCAGTTCCGGACATAGCAGTGCTTCGCCAGCGAGTGGAACAAGGTTGCCTGCAGATACGTGTCATTCCTGGAGTATTTGAATGTGTCAGACAACCGACGACGCGGTGTTTTCAGACGTGTATCCAGTCACAAGGCGGTCGCTTTAAGCACTTCTTGTAGAGTGACGTTTCACTGCTGGTACACGAACATGGCTACAGCTACTTGAGCTGGAATGTGTCATGAAGACCGTTAAGAATGCATCCAGTACAACATTGAAAGGTTTCTAACTTGAAAACTATCAACATTAGGACGTATGTTCAGAGGGACATTTTGGGTTGTTTTGGGGTGTACTATCCACTCCCTGGCTACTTCCCACGTTTTGGGATAATTCTGTATATAATGGTACGACCCACCGTTGTCACTTGTCTCCTCCAGTAGGTAAGGGTGCCTGTATCTCTTGGTTTTCTTAGTGTATTCTTGTTGATGCGCACTGCTTGACGTCGCCGAGGAGCAAAGCCCAGACTTTGCTTAAGCCACTGCCGAGGTATCACAAGGAAGATTTTATAAAGGCAGGCGTAGGTTGTTTGCAGTTAAACCCTTTGTAAGCCTTGTTTAGGATCTACTTATGTTCTTATTTTGTATCCTCCGCTGCACGTAAGATTTATATTGTAGTGGAACTTATCAATTAATTCATGCCTCTCAATCTCTGGGTGTTAACGAGCCGCCCAAACCTCTTCACTCTCCACATTATTCATGTGTATGCAATCCAAGTGAAACAATGGATGAGATAGTTTACAAAATAAATGTGTTACTAATAAGTATATTTGTTCTCTAGTAAGTATGAAACAAGAAACGTATTTTCAATAGTCATTTAAATACGTATTACTTTAGAAATACAGCGCCAAGTCTTAAAACGGGTTTTATGAACCGATTCAGACTTGCGTACATAATTGCGTGCATGACGCTCGGGGAGGTTGTTTTTGGCCCGTACTTCACACTACGAGGCTCAACGTCAAGTCATATTCCTCATGTCGTACTACTGGCATAAATTAAGAATTGGTCATGTTACTATAGCCGAACACACGATAATTAAACAACCTTTGTGTCGAATTAAACACAACGCGCATCAAAAAATATATAGTTTGTAACACCTAAAACCATATATTAAATTGGGTTTGAAAAGTTAAATCCATAGTAAACTTAACTGGGAGCCTGCATGTTAAAATATATTTGAAAATGTCTGTAATTATGGACATTAATTTTATTTCAGAGTTTGATTTCAAAACAGTGTAGAGTGAACGATGCTTTAAAGAAATTCTCGTTAAATGCAAGTTTCCAAGATTGCGCGAAAGTCAGACCACTCGTCTCTCATCGCCGTGAAGCGGGTTCGATTCCCTACGAGGTCAAACACGTGGGGAACGTGGCGGATGTTGCTGCTGGCCGGTGAGTTTTCTCCGGATACTCCACTTTCCCCCGCCATTGAACTCCATCGGTACTTCACATTCACCTCGCTTTATCCTATAAACGATGGAGTCTTTGTTTCCAAATAGCCTCTTAAATTTCTACTACTCACTCCGGGTGAATACGAATGACTAGCTCCGCACGCGCAAGGAGTGAGAGTAAAAAAATTATATTTAAAGGACTTTGATTCCTTTGGTAGATGTTCCACCATACTCTCGTTGTAATTTCATTATTCATATTCTGATTTAATTAAGACGTTTAGCGTTAATACATGGACAGTTTAGATAAAAAAACCATGGGTTGTAATAATAAATATACACGCATATTTATAGTATGTATTTTAAATGTTTCTTTCCTTGACCTCTATTACACCCTGATGTTTACGACAGTGGCTACATATTTTTACTATCATGATGAAATCACATCAGAAATAACTACCAGTGCGCACGGTAACCCCTAATAAGGGCTAAATCGCTTCACTACTTTTACGCCTAGGTAAATTTTTTTCTTTGAACTTTTTTTCCAGATAAAAATTCAGATGTTTAGTATATCAGTGGCAGTAAGAAACGTCTCCATAATATTTCGAAACATGTTGTATCTGATAACCCTGTAGCGTTATGTGCCTCTCTTGATCCACTGTTTTGGTGCGTGTTAACTGTATGGAAATGTTGAATGGCTGGTCAAAATGAAAATAGCCGATGTAGAACTGGGCCATGAGTCCTATAAAAAATTCTAAATGCTGGCGCAGGGACTTCAATCCGAATATCCAATTTTTGAGGTAACAATGAAATCCACCACATCACGAAGGCACTGAGATAGACACTTATATTTAATTATTCATGGTTTTTGGAATATATCTAGTAAACTGAATCTTATGAATGTCACTGCAACTTACAGGGTACTTCGTATGATAATGGAAAGATACGATACGTTTTCCTCTTAAGCGCGTAGGCTTACTTTATCGAGTAGAAAATTTAGAAGTTCATTTCGTTACAGCCTGGATATAAAACACTCGTCTGTTATTGAAACATATAGTGCAAGACTAACGATCGAATAGTAGACATTTTGAAAGCAAGTGACTGAATTAAGTGTTCTTTAACGATGGAGGAGGTATAAGCAGTGAATAAACTAATGACTGTCGTCCGTAGTTATGTGATACGACCAAAAGGCATTTTGAATAAACAGACTCTCTTCATGTACGCCTGGAATTCGCCTCCCGTAAAATTCACAACAACACTCAGATATTTACAGAATATTTTGTGGCACTTGGAAGTAAAACAAACTGATGTACTTATGTAAATTTGGGTACCATGAAAAAACCATGAAAAATTTCGAGAGCGGCTATTCATTTCGGGAGAATATAAAATACAACACAGAAAATATTTTCATTAGTAGGACTGGGTGAAAATAAAAAAAACTATAAAAACGGAGTTTTGAAAAATTAAATATGTTATTCATATATTCCTTCCTGAGAAGTTTTCTTGAAATTATATATATTTTTTAAATCTAACGAGCGTCAGTTCAATTCCGAAGCGGAGGAGGGTTTTACTTCACATGTGCTTCCTGAATATCGAGGCGGATACTTGTAACAATAAGCTGAACCCTAAGCTCACTGAAAAGAATCAGCACAAAGTTGACGAGTTCTGATGCACACATATCGAGCGCGAGTATCAGCAAACTTTATAATGAGGCAAACGGATTAAAAGTTTCTGGTATCTTGCACTCGCAGAAGTTATCTAGCCTGAAGGAATTACAACTACGACGAGACTCGCATATGGATCTGGAGGATTCATAATTACACGGAATCAGAACCGTAAACATAAATATCAGTTTATAAAATGTAATGTTTATCCATACATCTTCATACAAGGAACTGCCGATAGACTCGTTTGCTATAGATGGTAAGGTTGGCCAAATTACACTAATCTTCCGTAAATTCCATGTAATTGGAAAAACTTGGTTTGCACCGTAAAAAACTGTTTTCCTGGTAAAACACAGTCTGGGCGGTTTTTAAATACCTACTGCAAATGTGCTCGATTACGGAGACGTTTCCTGTTCTTGTCTTTTTTTTTAGGTATGTTGACATCCACATTGCAAGGTTAATATTGTATGAGTAAATAAACGAATTTTCCCTATTTTGCTATACACATAGAGTTGTTTGTATTTGGGAAGTAGGCGCGTTTGCGGATATGAGCAGCTAATTAAATAAAACAGTTTCCTGGCTTGAAACCTTATTGAATATGTGCTGATTGAACGGTTGGAGATTTAAATGGTTTCTATTTAATTTCAAACAATAACAACAATTTTAACAAGCAAAAATATTTGATGTTTTCAGTATTTTAGCCATGACACTTTATCTAGGAAACGATACTAGTTATTAAGTTAATTCCAATGTTAAATGTTAGTTTCATGGAAAGATACAAAACAGACAGAAGGAATTATATAGGTTTTATGAAAGTGCTCAATTGACTCTGAAAGAACAAAGGTAGCGGCAGAGTGTCGTGCGAGTTACTGTGTACTAGAACATGCTGTCTTATCTGAATTTAAATTTATTTTTGCCCTGTAAGCAGTGACTTAGCATATAACTTGATAAATTAACTCAGTCAGAAAGTAGTGGGTTGCCATTAAGTTACAGTTTGTTCTTAATTTATTTTAGGTGATTACATTCTCCCTGCTTAACGAATGAGTGAAACTAGTAAAATGCCACATAGTTCTTTCAAAGAAACTCTTCCTGTAACGTATTAATTATTACCTCACTAGCTATTGAAAAGTTTGCGTTTAAACGACCTGAACTATCCTTTAGCATTCGTACATCCACTTGAGTTGTTTGCGGTCATAGTCTCGTCACTCCAGACAGCTAATTTTCAGGAGTGACGACCCTTATCGCTGCAAGAGAAGACTCATTTCGCTTATTCGAGCCGCCTGGAGAGTTATGCAACCAGGAGTTCATCTTTCTTCGACGGTCCTGCGTACTCCACTAAGCGTTTGCTAGAGCTGCAAATGTCTTCACAGAGGTCTCTGCGTGTCGCGTGGCATTTGCTGTCGATGAGGCGATAGAACAGTCATGCTTAGAAAGTGCCAGAATTTACGCTGAGTTTGTTAGAGTAGGGTTGGTGTAACAAACATGTAAATTAGATTAACCAGCTAACTTACATGTCGCGCTTCTTTTCTTTTCAGGATTAAAATATTTGTACTTTCTTTGTAATTGGACCGCTCATTTCTTGACACGAACTGCAGGACTGCGAACCAGTAATAAATATACTTGTAGAAAGAGATTAAGAGAATCACATTAGCCCTAATACCAANAGCCGCCTGGAGAGTTATGCAACCAGGAGTTCATCTTTCTTCGACGGTCCTGCGTACTCCACTAAGCGTTTGCTAGAGCTGCAAATGTCTTCACAGAGGTCTCTGCGTGTCGCGTGGCATTTGCTGTCGATGCGGCGATAGAACAGTCATGCTTAGAAAGTGCCGGAATTTACGCTGAGTTTGTTAGAGTAGGGTTGGTGTAACAAACATGTAAATTAGATTAACCAGCTAACTTACATGNCTGAGTTTGTTAGAGTAGGGTTGGTGTAACAAACATGTAAATTAGATTAACCAGCTAACTTACATGTCGCGCTTCTCTTCTTTTCAGGATTAAAATATTTGTACTTTCTTTGTAATTGGACCGCTCATTTCTTGACACGCACTGCAGGACTGCGAACCAGTAATAAATATACTTGTAGAAAGAGATTAAGAGAATCACATTAGCCCTAATACCAAGGATAAAGTGTTCACCATGAAGGCACCAGCCAATGAACAAAAAACAGCTCCCGAGGTGTACACAGCACTGTCAAGTTTACCCTAGCCATCACATGAACTCGCTAAATTTCTGGGTTATCTAGACATGAGAGAATAATGCGTTAACTCCAGACTCATATTAAATAGTTTAACGTTCTAATTATTACGGACAACACAATATCCGTGTTGCTTCGTTTGAACTTACTATCACTAGGTAACATGTACGCTGTGTTTTTGTAAAAGACTGTACTAGAAACACCTATGATTAACTCTAACTCGATTGGCCTAGGCTCTAGAAGGACAGTTCCATGCTTATAACAGAAGAAGCAACCAATGACCTGTTGACCATTTCTTAAGTATGTAAAATATAAAAAGCATAGTCTGATTGTCAAAATTATACAGGCCTACCAGGAAAGTTTAGTTTATCTTCTAGGTAAGAAGTATTTCCACACAACGTAATAGATGGTAACAAGAGAAGGTAAATATATCAAAATTGTAGCTGCATTTTCTCGTAATNGTATTTCCACACAACGTAATAGATGGTAACAAGAGAAGGTAAATATATCAAAATTGTAGCTGCATTTTCTCGTAATAAAATGAGAAATTACTTACTATAGGATTTTTTTTCGGTATACGTGTACGTTAATTCGCTACTCTTTTATGAAGAGTAGGCCGAACAAATGAGGGTTTCACACCAACCCGCGACTGTTCGTTAAGTGTTCGGAATCAGCTACAATCAGAAAATCGCGTCACCTTTGGCCCTTTATTGCTTTTCCCTGCGATCTACAAATTACGAGAGCTTAATAACACAAATTTATCTCATCGGTTAGACAAGATTATAAAAGCCTTTTTTTATTCTCATGTTATAAAACGGTAAGAGATTCCTATGAAAAGTGATTATTTTAGAACTAAGACCTCCTTTATCCATCTGTCCTTAACGGTGGTCGCTGTGGGCAATGTCACTTAATTAATTTGTTAAACATTCAAGTTACGAAGTTATAGATCCAAATCCACGTTCAGCCTTGAACATTTAAGTAGCTTTTAGTATAAATATATAGTCAACTTCCAGTTTTACCTGTTGTACCCTGCAGACCAAATTTGTACATATATGTCAAAATAATATAACTCTTTTCAACACTAACCACCTCGCGACACCGTGTATCACCATCCTTCTCAACATAATTCACACTTAGAATGTTACGATGAACTTTACGTGGATAACAATATCTTCTAGTGCGGTATTGTCTTCGTGGCATGTTGGACGATATCCCTACGGGAACTCTCTCACGGTCGATACACCAAACCTAAGGTTTTGTGCAGGGCGATAAGCTGACTGTATACTTACTCTGTTCTGAGCGTAATCTCATCTGAGACTGAGAATTACACTACTCCTGTACAAAATATGCGACTGATAAGAACGCGACCATAGATAACATGAACGAAAAAGATGGCAAGCGTAGCGGAAAGATAAGATAAGCGTTATCTCAAGGTCATTGTCTTAGAAAATATTTCACATCTGTTATCACTTATACATGANCATTGTCTTAGAAAATATTTCACATCTGTTATCACTTATACATGATTGAACGCGGCACCGTACAGTGGATTTCGTGTACGTAACGTACCGCTGTGTGTTGAGGTTATGTCATACCATAATAAGAACCCTCTGAACTGATTTCGATCAAACAAACTTTATTGTCATTTATGCATTATACACAAGCTCTACATGACCAAGAATATGCAAATTTCCAGTTGTACCAATAAGCTTCCTATAAATTAATTTATTCCTCCCCCTTCTTATTGGTTTACTAGCACGAAGCAGGTGAGATAATAATGNGATTGAACGCGGCACCGTACAGTGGATTTCGTGTACGTAACGTACCGCTGTGTGTTGAGGTTATGTCATACCATAATGAGAACCCTCTGAACTGATTTCGATGAAACAAACTTTATTGTCATTTATGCATTATACACAAGCTCTACATGACCAAGAATATGCAAATTTCCAGTTGTACCAATAAGCTTCCTATAAATTAATTTATTCCTCCCCCTTCTTATTGGTTTACTAGCACGAAGCAGGTGAGATAATAATGAGCATCACCATAAACACGCTCGATTCTTTGCATGCATAGTTCTTGCTTTCATATTTCAATTTTATCTCCGTGTACCTGTACAGCAGATCTGGAAGTTAACACTTTTCAGGAGACAGCCAGGCGTGCTTGCCGTAAGAGCAAACGAAGTACTGTGAGGCCAGTGTATGTACACAAAAGTGGAATTTTGTAGTCGTTCATTTGTTGTAACTATACTCGATTAGCGAATTCGCTGCGTCATACTCTAGGAAAGGCCCAACTACTTATTGGCCACACCGTGCTGTGAAATATTTCCTATTCCAGCTAGCGTGTGGCGAGTTCATATCTTTACTAAATACATTTCAAGGTGGGAAAAGAGATAAACGTCGCCAGTTATAAGGTTAAAGCCATTGGCTTCGTAGACGGTTTACAGCACGACCGCGGTAGAAAGACGTTCTAGCGGTAGTTTGTAATTTCTAAAGTCAAACTAAGTAATTTAATTGTTCTAACTACGTCCTTAAGTGTTCTACATATATAATACTCCATACGTATGCAAGGTAGTGCTCGCAGCTTTTAATTTTTTTTAATCTATTGTTTTGTTTCGGGGTAGAAACACAAAGTAACTAATGTTGTGCAAAATGACGGACGCAGCCAGCCGTGCATAAATTTTGAAATACATACAGAGATACGGGGAATATTGAAGGTTTTTTTTAATGCTGGACGTATTACAAATTTTGTAACTTACATTTTATTATAATAATGCAATTTTATTTATAATATTATTTATTTGATTCTGACAGCAGACTGTTCGTGACGTGTTCGTTGGTGGCCGGCAATACAAACAATACATTCCAAGTGCGCAGACAAGCAGATTAATACAATCTGTCATCTTTGAATTGATATTATTATAGGCTCTGGTGCATGAAAACGACTTCAGTTTGCTGCATATTATGTAAGGAGTTTACCTCTGCCAGGTGAGCGGAAACAGACTAGAGGGCATGGCTGCCATATATATACACATATGCCTATATGCACATACACGCACTACAAAACTGTCTTTCGCCCGAAATTCTAGGTCAGCTTTGATGTAATCTATGTTCGGTAACTACACTGAATGCCGCGCTAGTGTGGCTTCGCTTATCCCTGGCGGCAAATTGATCTGTCTTAACAACCCCACTCACAAAATAATATTTAAGTTTGAAATCACACTGAAAAATAAATACTGAAAACTAATTATTAGAGAAGTGACGACAGGATATTTACGTATTCATATTCCATGATAGCAGCAGCCAAACTTCTGTAGTAGCATGGGGATATTGTGCTAATTAATTACTGCTGTAGTTGTTACAGGAACGATACCGTTATTGTTGATGTTGTTCTCTTGTTAGAAATGTCTGTTCTGTAGTTGAGGGCTATTCTGTATACTCGCAGATACAGTCACGTCAGACAGTCAGACAGCTTTGTTGGTATTTCTTACTAGGTCAGTAATGTGTACGTAGCCCAAGCAACATGTTGTTTTACTGTCGCCGTTTTAACAGTAAAGCAGTGTTACGGTTACAAACATTTAATTCTTACAGCCATTTTTTTCAGTACGATGTTCAGCAAATGACGATCTGCAATTTTACCAGGGCGTGAGGCTGTAGTTTAATGACGGCTTTCCTTCTGTGTGCAGGGATATTCTCTCTCGTCAGTGCTCTACAACTGTAGCTCGGAGAGGATGGTGGAACACAAATTTCTATGAGTGTCGCTGAAAACCCTCGGGGTGGTTTATTTTCTTTTTTGTCCGCAGTGTGTAGTCGCGTATTGCATCCCTTTTTGCGAGAAGAGAGGTTTTTCACAGCGCGTGTGTGCCGCGTCTGCTGTAAGAGCAAGCCTCCCCCCTGCGGTGTTTGACGGCTATAAACCGCGTGTCGGCGCTGAGGACGCCTGCCTGCAGGGCGCCGGTTCAGACGGCGTAATCCCGACGTGAATGCCTCGCCGCCGCTCATTTCCCCGGATTATCTCTCTACCTCCGGCCCTGCCAGAACATGGCCACACACGCAGTCCTCTGCCTCGCAAACCACACAGCAGGCTTTCTTCGAATTGCCAAGCCCCCTCCTCCACCCATATCCTAGGAGCACAAGTCGTAGTAGAGTGACGTCAAAGTCGGAATGAGCCTAGTAGCCCTGGCAGGGGAAAATATTATATATTTCGCTTCAGGACCTCACACTCGCCCTCTACTAGCTCTTCCACTCACTAATGGCTAGGTTCCCTCCCCCATATGCTTTCCTGTATATCATTTTCTAGTAGGTCCCGCGGTAGTGTAGTGGTTTGACTACTCGCGTCCCGCCCAGGCAAACCGGGTTAAATTCCCGACGAAGTCACTCCCGTATTTTCGCACATGGGAATCGTGCCAGGCGATGCCACTGGTCACTGGGATTTCTCAGGGATCTCCCGTCTACCACACCCCCTTTATTCCAGCGCTGCTTCATACTCATCTCGCTTTACCCTCATCGGCTCTCAATACCTCGATTTTAAGAGCCGCATAAATATCTTACCTTCGGCAGATTTTCGAAAAGCGGACTACCTTAAGGCATCGCAGTTACGAGGCCAATATTAAGGGAAAAAAACCTGCATAACACATATGGCTATCATGATGATACTTTACGTCATACTACATCGATACGTTTGTGATTCTCCTATCCATGTGAAGTGCAATTAGGGACATAATTGCGCCATGGAGAATATACAAAACGCGCTATTGACATCTTTAAATCGACCAGTTATGAAGGACTTCCAAGAGCAAAATTAACTTAATACCTTTTTACATATTACGTATTTTTCATTGTGGCATGAGTTAATAGTCTAAAAAAAGTGTGGCAATGGCAACAAAATTACATTTTAAAACCGGATGAAAAGAATTGTGTAAATTTTTAATTTATATGAATTTTTTTTGTACAAATCTCAAATCATACGTCACACTAGATTTAAGAGTAATTGTCCATGTCATCATCATGTCACGAACAATATTTTGCTGGGAATGTATAATGTGATCCGCTTGTACGTCAGTTTTATAAATCAAGTGTTTAATTAAAACAAAAATTCCACTTTTGTAACTAAAAGAAACACTTTTGCTGAAATCAACATTTTTTGTTCAAAAAATTGTTATAAATTTATACGAAACAAAAATTTAAGTTAAAATTGTTATTTTTACGCTAGAACCTGACAAATTATTATTTTAAAACGATTACGTACTTTTGTCAAACTATGAATTATCAGTGTCACAAAACAATAAAATATCCTCAAATTCCAGAAAAAAAAAGTTAATGATTTTTACTAGGTGTTACAAGGCGTCGCATTATAATGTTGGATTTTTTGCATATATCCTTCCTCTTTAAAATAAAGCCCAAAATACTAAATATATATGTTCCTTCCTTCGCGTTGAATTTCATTGTAAGTTTTAACATTATATTCTCTATGTTCTTTCCTAATTTATTAATAACAATATATCAATATCTGATATAATTAAAAGTTTTTGTATAACATTTCCTGAATAAGCGACTTTCTCACTTTTTATAACGTAACAATCTTTGAGGGAATTCCTTCAGCGGGCTCGGGTTCCCTGTAAAGGAAATTTCAGACAGTAAACTCTCTTATTGTTAAATGCTAAACAGTGTTATGATGTGGAAACAACAACTACTTGTAACGAATTAAAACAGAAACGGCATTGCGCGTGTCGAAGAGTAAATTAAGTAGTTGAAACATCCTGAATGGTAGTAAGAAAAACATATTTTCAGTTTACCGCAGCTCGGCTACGCACAGAAAGTCAACAGGCTGTCGGGACATTGTGATCATTGAGGACTACTCCGAAGCTCTTGTGTCCCTGCCTCGGCGACTATGATTCCAGCGACCGCGAGGGCTTGGCGGGAGCCACCACCGCTTCGAACTACGCAGATGTATCGTTGACCTGTGTAAATAAGCGGAGGTGACCGGCGAGAGCCGAGTGTTAGGTTGCCACAGGACCCGGACAGCTAATCGCCTCTACAGTCCGGCTAGGGGACATACCACGTCCAAGTATGAACAAGTAAAATTAACAACTGTGTTCCGTATTCCACTCTCATGGACTGGGAACATGACCCCCATTTTCCTGCAAAATTTAAGATATCAATATGTATGTAGGCCTTGTTTTTGGAAGCCTTACTTTCGATTTACTTTTCTCTACATTTTGCATCCTTCCACCACACGTGACATTACATATCAATGGACTGGTTGACTTCATTCTAGTATTGAGCAAATGTAACTGGAATTGTCAGCAAAATATGTAACTGCCATTCCAATTTGTACTCTTGTGTGCGTAAAGCAAACCGAAAACAAACCAATCAACTGGCCGTATTTTTAAAAGAGCATTCTTAATACGACGCTAAGACATGGGACTGATTTTCTTACAATGCTGTCAACTTTGCATGGAGCAAGCCATGCAGTGTGACCGTAATGGCATGTGCGGTTACTGCTGGGGAATTTTTTCAAGGGTTGGTTTTAAAATCATCCTGGCACAAATTTCCAACGCCTGAGCCCCAGCAGTGGGAATCTAAGACAGCGTGCAGTTGCCAATAACAAGTTTTTATCCCGTTTCCAGAGTTTCGCGTGGACAAAGAACGCCTGAGTAAACTTAACCACCTCATCTGTTTTGCTTATGTGAGCTTGTCTCTTCTGTGACCGAAGAAGATTCTCAGTGATGGTGAACTCTGAGGCGTCACGCTCGTGACACGAAGAGGTCAGGAAAGGTGGTTGTACCCAGTACCCGGTATGACCAAGTAACGAGAACTTATTTAAGAGGTCCGGAACTAAGTACACGCTAAACCTGAAACAGTGAGAATTGAGCCAAGTCAGTGAAAATAGTGACAATTGAGCAACTTATAATCATTGCCTGATAATTAATAGATATAGTGACTTAATTTCACTGCATTATTTGCGACTTCCACTGAATGTCGAGAATTCCATAGTCATAAGTCACTTATTCCCAGTTCATTTGCTGGATTCGCCAGTTGGCAGAACCTTATCAACTGACTTTCAGTGAATGTTATTTCACTGATCGACATCGCTGATTCGGGCTTACGGTGTAGGACCTGCAATTCCCGTCGTTTTCAGACTTTCTGTTCAAAACCGTACTGCATGAGATTCAGACTCAAACACTATGTTTTGTGACGAGGACACAGAGTGCATAGTAATACAGAGTTGAAACTGCCTCCTATGCGGCGAACTGTAGCTGCCCACGCAAGCGAAATTGCTTGACTGGCCGGCCAAATGTATAGACGCCGTTCGCCAGTCAGCACCTGGTAAACCTACTCGCCTATAGGGAACCTTTCCCAGCATGCAGTAGCCAATCAGATGCAAGGCCCGCTCCGGAAGCCTCACGCAACAAATCAGAGAATGGGTTTAGTCCATTTCGACAAAAGAACCGCCAGGCAATTTCGTATCTGTGTACTTATCTTCTCTGTGACGAGAGCGTTTAAAATAAACTTCGACCTAATCGGAAAAATTACGGGAAGATACGAAGGCCCGTCGCCAAACAAATTCACCGATTCCTGCGGTCTCCATGACAAATATATACAAATGGCAGCGCGTGCCTTAGTCAATCTCTCAGGAAGCAGAGTTCTACCGCAGGATCTCTGCCGGATGGAGTAGTTCGCGCTTAATTCTTTTTATTTGACGCAGGAGTAGGTGGGGGGGGGGGAGGACAAAGGATAAGGAGGAGGGACGTTTTTTAATCCTGTCGGCGCGCACCTGNCCCCCCTCTTCAAGCTAATGTTTGGAAGGTCGCCAGGTTCCCCCGTCGCAGGCCAGCAGACAAAAGGAAGGCCAGGAAGTCGTCAGGTGAATTAGGAGAGCGGATACCCCACCAAGACACTCGTGCTCGGCGAGGTTGGTACGGGGGGAGATAATGTTTATGTTTGGGAGGGGGAGCTTGCAGTGGTGGGGGGGCACTCAGCCACTCTCTTATCTTCCTTCCTTCTCCCTTCGTTCTTACCTCCAGATAAGGAGTGCTCTCAGCCCTGCGTTTTTTTTTTCTACAAGCTGGTGGGAAGAGGAGCGATGCGAATGGAATACGGCCCCCGACTCGCGAGGAATTTCTTCTGATGAGAGGTTTTTTGTTTTTATTCTCTTTTTGTTGCAAAAACACCGGCCGGTGAAAAAAAAAAATATCGTTGGCAAGGGAGAAACATACAAGCCCTGTTCACAGGGATAACGAGGAACAGATCTTTGCATGATGATACACAGTCGATACAATTTTCTTTTTCCGTTGAATATTTCACCTAGTCCAAGGAAACCCGAGACTCCCATATAGAAAAATTCTACGTTTGAACACGCGCACGTCGACTGAGACTAATAATCACTCTGATTTTTTTTTAAATATGTTTTCTTATTGAAAAGGCAAAATTCTTGGTACGCTACGATATTTTACTTTTTTACTTTATGTTTTTCTTTACTAATTAACTTTTTTGGCCATATATAAAAATTGGCCTGTAACTTTTAATGTTGGAAGAAGTAAGTTTTCTGTCGGGAACAATTATCAGAGTAACGCTCTGTCGCACTAAGGAACTTAGAGAAATATGTTTGCGTTTGAAGTTCTTGGCAGGAGCTGCTCATGAGAGTACGAAATATAGTATGAAGAACGAGTGGTTTCTCTCATAACGTGACGGACTTCCCTTGTCGAATGACTTTTTCTGCTGTGCCTCATGCAAACTATAAAACACTTTTCCTCTGCCGCGTCCTGCCTTTACACCACAAAGACTAAAAGCGTCAACTCCTTGATTTTAAGCTATACACTGTTCACGATATAATGAGCACTTTTGAAAGCTCTGCTCAAGATCTACCTGTACGCACGTTGTGTATTCTTACACCATATGTACAATTAACGTTACCCAGAGCTGCGTACCTTTATATGTGCGTCAGTCAGAGGCAGATGTAATTTTTTTTTATAAAAGTATATATTTTACATATACTTTTATTTTTACACTGATGTGTATTTAAAAAAAAACCAAAAGTAAAAAAAATTATTTTAGTATTCACAAATATTTACTTAACACGTGTGATTTAACGTTAACACGTGGAACTACTTCTTCTCCGTCGCTGCCAGCTTTACTGGGAGCGAGACAGTGTGCCCTTTGAAATTTATGAATGTATGGTCAGTGAAATTTTTCTAAAATTTGATCTCAGAACTGCTCACTTTACCGTGAACAGCATATATATGGAGAAACTCATGGTGTATTACAAATAAAAAAAATGCATACAAAACTGGTTGCACCTCCGTGTCTCGCCCGAACCCGGATCTTCCAGTTACTATGGCAACTTCATAACGACGTCGGTCACCGAGGCCGCTTCATTGATCAGATGATCCACTCGCATTGCCGGTGGTACAGTAAGCTGTTTATTTCATGAATACAAAATACATTATCGTAATGAGAATACCAAACATTGGAATTCTTCACGTGTAGTAGATTTTTACTACTCTCAGGTACGTTTCCTTGTGTCCCGGTGTATAAAATTGAAATTTTACGTTTCCATCATAAACCTGTGTGCTATGTTTAAATTCTTGTTGAGTGAAAAAAATTAATCTGTCGGAACAAAAATTATTGTTTGTGTTTGGAGGCAACTAAGTATTTTGTTGTAGAAAGCAAATAAAATTGTTTTTCGTATTTCGTTGCCCCAGGCGTGTAAGATCTGGTCGGCACAACTAAAGATTTGTATGTCTGTATGCACATTTGTTTCTGTTTTTATGAAACAAGTGAACATAGCACTGAGATTCAAACCCATCCGAACTCTACGCCTAACGTGACTGCTAAGAAGTTTACTTTCTAATATGCATTTGAATCTGCTACGATATTCATAACGTTTACGGCAACCAAACTAACTAATCAGTTGAAAACTCACTTATAAAATGGTTGGGTGCTAAAATATCGTACACGTAAATGAACTAAGAACAACTAAATAGGCGTTCTGCATAGAAAATTAATTTTAAATGTCTTATTTGGTTCTAGGGGAGGAATGCAGATGTTTGGAGCAAGAGTAAATGAGTTGCCTGAACCTAAAATGATTGTTCAATGTAAACAAATAATATCCAAATATTTATTCGGTATCTGCTACTATATCTTTATCTTCATATAGTGGGGAAGGGGTTGGGGTGGAGAAGCGATCCGTGACGGGGTGAATTCTACAAACCCCCGCAACTCTTCACCAGCTGGTCCACCGTCGCTGAGCAATAAAGGCGACTACCGTGCCTCAGCCACCTATTCCGTCGGCCCTACGCGCATGACTAACCTTCAAATGTACATAAGAAATCGCTATAGTTAATCTTTCTGCACCTCTCACTCTTCGTGATACAGCTACAATCATATTTTTTCACATATCATTAAGGGAAATATTTTCTACCTTAATGTGTTATATTTAGGGCCAGTGACTTTTCGCGTAAAAATCGGAGCACACGGTAGACTTCAATACTATATACACACATCAGCTGTGGTTTTACCTCCATTGGCTGCTGGTGCCTTGTCCGTCTTTGACCAAGGTACTCATGACTAAGCAACTCAGACACCGAACCTTCGTGATTCGTGCGCAAACTGTTAACACGGGCCAGAACATTTTCTATTCAATAAAAGAAGCTGGACGACCCTACAGTGTTTTGGACTGTATCTTGTCTCGATATATTTTCGCGAAATATCACTGCCCCTTGTTATATTATATTCTCCACCAAATATAAACATTATTTAACGCTTATATTAATGCAGTTCTAACTTACTTATTAAATCACCATGACATGTTCCCCTATAAATTCTTCGATGAGCTATACGTCTGAATTTGTAAATTTTCGTGCAGTCCAAACACCGCACATCAAAGACGAATTAAAATTTCGCTTGATTTTGGAGGCGATGAAGGCAGCTACGTGTAAGGCACTTATACACAACTTCCTGTCTGTCGAGCTTACAGACAAAGTCGCGGAGATAACGAACGACGTGGTTTTTCGTTAAACATTTTTATGCCGCGACACTGGCTCAGTCAGCGTGCCCCTTCCTACCTCTCGTGCGGTAACCTGCACCGACCACTCGTCACGCGTGTAGAGGAGAATGAAGGGGCAATTGCCAGGCGTTGGTACGCCCACTTGCGCGATGCTTGAAGTAGCAGCGTGTTTATCGCATTCAGAGCCAGTGCACACAACTGTGTAAATAACGCAACTTAAAGGTTATTTTGGGCCGTTATTGTACACTACGAGGCTCAATGACCAATGATTTACCCTCTAGGGAACTAATTCCTAAACGGCATTATTTATCTACGTTACGATTGGTTCGCATTACAACAAACGAACACAAATACGACAGTTCACTGGCTGTGACAAGGTAACAAGTGTTAGGTTGATTTAAGTACAGCAGGCACCATAAATGTTTCTATTTGCAACGTCTGGAAACGTAAATTAAAGTGAGTCAAAAATGTTGAAGAAATTTTCTAAGTATTAATTTACTTACATTTATCAAACCTTAAAAGGGTTACTGGTGTAATTTTCGAGACGTTACAATTATTTTAACGTTATAACGGAGAACTACAACGCAATTAAAGAATTCACTTCTTATAGAACGTTTGCATTTAATGCCATATTGTGCCATTTGTGACACCACTAGTGTTTAAAATATGCTTATTTCTTCTTCTTTTTTTTTCTACTTTGCTGTTATTCGGGTAAAGCTGGATTTTGTTTGGAAAAGTCTCGTCGTCCGTTATCTAATCTTCTGTTGATTATCTGCTGGAAAATAATTAATTTGGTGCTCAAAGTAAGACCACAATATTGTAAAAAAATAAATTACTAAGACATTTATTTTGACGTAATTCTTAAATTGTTAAAATGGTAATAGTATATAGCGAAGAGGAAATCCTGCACTAGGGCTGAGGACTAAGGCGCAAAGGCGCCGTCCGCCATCTTGGAATTTCCCGATTACCCCTCTAAATTTCCCGTTTTTTCATTAAAAAAAACTCAAAACCCCTATAATTACCCCTTAAATGTTCCGAATTTCCCTCAAAAAACTTTGTGCCTTCAAAATGCAGTAGCAAGCCTCCGAAAGGCAATTTTCGAGCTATATGGATGAAATGGGTGGCTCGCTTTTCCCCCGCAGGCCTCAATCTCCATAGTCAAGCTCACCTCATCCCTTCTACTCCTCATAATATTATAAAGTCAAGAAAAATCACAATAAAGTCGAAAGTATTAATCTAAAAATCGAAGAACACACTATGTTACCTAACAATCACGCCACTCGACCCTAACACCATAATCAACACCCCCACCCATCGTCAACGACTTCATAATCTCAAAAAATTAAAAACATTCACAAAAACTTAAACAAAAAATTAGAATTCAAGGAACATGTTAATCTCACACTCCCCCACGCACCATTAACTACACCTCATACCTCTCACCAACCACACCCCAATCATAAAACACTAGAAAAATTACAAAATATAGAAAAATTGTTCCAAAAAACGAGGGAAAAATTACATCACTGACTCCAACGCCCATGAATGGGCGAGAAATCTCCATCTTGTTGCAAAGAGATCAAATGTCTGGCTCTATCAACAAGTTCATTCGAGTCTTCGGCTGAACATAAGTCAGTATTCTCAGCGTCTTCTGCCTTCTCCATTTTGCTCGCTGCAAAAATGAATGAGCGTTATTGACACCTTCTACATTCTTAACACAACTTGTCGAAGGAAACTCGTTGGTGGAACGTGTAGGAACGTTGTGAAAATCGGCATCATATTCAGAACTGTCACTATCTTCATATTACTTTTCATCAATGCTGTCTTTATGATGGTTTTCATCTCCTGCTTCATCGTCAATATAAAGTTTACATTTCTTTGTAGGAGTCGCAAGGTCATCATCAGTATTTAGAAGTTCATCGAATTCACGCGAAAGTCTTGCAAGTATATATTTGACGCGAATCGACTCTACCATGCCTCATAGGTCTGTCATTCCAACATTAACATTAACTTTCTTGTCGTAATCGCCTGTAGAATCAGTAACCACCGATGCAACAAGAGGTATTGATGCCAACACTTGCTGGCGCTCAAAAGCCGAATCCTTGCAGTTCTTGATGTGGTTCTTCGATGTATCACCTTGCATAAACTGCATGTTCCCATTGTCATAACGTTTCATCCAGCGAGTTCACTCGTCGTCTGCGAAAAGATTATGTAGTGTATTAACAGGAGGTAACGAAGGCAACACGTGCTATCTCGAGTCAAGCAATGACACTTTACCTTTATACATACTATTGTGTCTGTTTAAATGTTGTACCACAGTTGGCACATTATAGAGATTTGGAGGTGATTCTTTTTAAACACTGGCTTTTTTCATGTCGAAAAGCATGTCAACTTTTGATGAAGATCTTTCCACAGTATAAACACTACTTATGCCACGTGTAGCCTCAGGGGTGAAGATAAAGGCGAAGTCTCCATCTTCAGCTTGGTCTCATACGAAGCTGAGGCCTCATGTGGTGTAAAATTCTTTATACATCGTGATTACTGAGCGTACGGAGCCGATTGCGGAGAATGATCCATAATGACGGGTCAGTCTTGTGAGGGGTCAGTCGTCTTGTGAGGGGCCAATCGTCTTGTTATAGGGGACAGTCTTGTGAGTTAGAGGTGAGTCTTGTACGTCAAACCACTACTCTGTGGAATTACCCTTTGCTGTACTTTTTTCTTAGGTGCTGATGTGATATTTTTGACTTCTTGAAAATCATGCTACGTATTTGACTCTCAGTTTTTCAAGAACTATAGTATTTATTTCGTATGTGGTAACAATCTTCCCGTGCCACTTTGGTAAGTCTTTAAAAAAATTGTATTACCCAATCATTATTTCGCGTATTATTATGGGAGAAAAACTCATTATTGTCTTTAAAATGGTATGTATAGAGCGGTCCGAGTCGTGGCCAACATTCCAGCAATGATGTACTAGCTGCCATGCCGAGAGGTCATCGCTTCTGACAAACTAACGATGTAACTTACACTTTCCTTCCTCCAGGCTGATGGATTTTGCAACAATTATAAAAAGATGTTGTAAAAACAGATATGTAAAAATATTGATTATGTATGCAAAGTAATTTTAACAGAAATGCTGGCATTAAGTATACAGATTTAAGGTTATTACATAACTTTCATACTTTTTTTTATATTATGGTGTAATGATTTTATTTTGAATGTGACAGACAACTGTTTTTTACCCCTCTACCCGCCACTAAAACCATTTTTTAACAACTTGATATTAATATAATATTCAGTATAGAAAAAAAATATATATATAAGTAAGTCTTGACTTATTTGTGTCATATAGTGTAAATCAATTTTTCTTTTATTATAACCTTTATTTTGCATACTGCTAATTTTGGATATTATCTTTATGACTGATAATTGAGAGTAGTCAGTATTAAGGACGACATTTGGACTAGGCCTAGTGTTTCTATACTTTGTGCTGAAACACACACGCACAAACAACCAGATCCACTCTCTAGTTTTATCACCTCCGGTCTGGCGAATCGCGTATAGCTATAATCGTTATGATTCCTGTATGAGATTTGTGGAATCAAGGGTGGTTCAATACTAAGCAACTAGAACAAATGACTGTGATGAATTTACTTACAGACTCCCCACCAATAAAATGTTAGTTTTACATGTTCAAATCCCATAGATCGCCATGCACGACGAAAATACTGCATGCCAGTAACGTACATTGCGAGAATAATAACTCAAGCGATGTACCTTCTAGCGTTTAACGTAGGGCGTAATCTATGATGGGCTTCACACGAACAAACTCTCACCAGGCAGAATCCTTAAGGGGCAAGTCTACCTGGAGTTGTTTTCCACGTTTGAGGCCGAGAAGCGCACGAGCAATAAGGGCGATACTGCCACGCAAATCGATTGCTCCAAGCCGCTACGTATAGGGTTCTGAATTAGCATACAATGTCCTTAACGTGATGCGTATACCTATGAGACTTTAAGCTGTTTCCCTATAATTATGTTAGTGTAGTGGAGTGGCTCTTAACATCGAGGTCTTGAGAGCCGATGAGGGTGAAGCGAGGTGAGTGTGAAGCAGCACCGGAATGCAAGGGTGGGATAACGAGAGATCCCCGAGGAAACCCACCGACCAGTGGAATCGTCGGGCTCGATTCCCACGTGCGAAAATCCGGGAAAGACCCCGCCGGGAATCGAACCCCGTTCGCCTAGGTGGGAGGCGAGCGGTCTGACCACTACACCACCGCCACACTTTTTTTTTGTGGGAAGTCTGTGGCAAAGTTGCACGCAAGGCCCCGCACTAAACACGCAGGAATTCGCCCAGAATATTTTAAGCTATAACAGTAAAAAAATTTCTTTGTTGGTCATGGTGAAGAGCTTCAAGCAGTATTTACAATAAGCGTGACCTGTTGAGTGATGTATTCCTCCCTAGTATGAAGTGTTATTTCTTTTCGTGTGCAAACACATAGTGCACACATGAAACCATTTTTTTTAAACGTGTATTACAATTGAAAAAGTTATGAATAAACTGTTGCGCCGTCAGAGCCAGTCGCGCAAACGGAACCCGTAACTTGGGTATTTAAGATTCACAGTGCAGATTTGTTTAACCGTAGATACTGCTTTCAAGCCATGGGAGTTATCTGTACTGTCATGATTGGCTGCTTCTTCGAGAGTTTAAATTTATTCACTAAGCGACCTAATCCCACACTATTCGTTCAGTAAGAGACATGAATTTGGGAGATTCAGTAGTAATTATGGTGATTTATTGCCAACAATGCTTTTTCACCTGAATTTTTCAAGCTGTAATTACAGTAAAACAACTAATTAAATAAATTCACGAAAACTAATTTACACCGTTTGTAAGATACCCCGAACGTATTATAAAGTGAGAAATATTTTTCTTATACAAACATTAAATACATAATTTAAACAGGCAATTTTTTAGAGCTGAAATTCGGTATTTTCGAACTACACAAGCTTTGTGTTTAAATGTGTCGTTGACTTCTAGGAATGCACGCATGCGAAACGGCTTCTTGGAAGCTGTCTTTGTGTTCACAAAACCACAAGCAGTAATCAAGGACAGAACAATACCACAACGTAAACTGATTGTTAACTAGCGGATAGCCTTCCGCCGAAACTGACTCTTGCTGAGACTTTACTCGTTTACTGGTTGAATAGCAACCAACCTTGAAGGCATAATTACATCCACTTGCGTATATGCAGGTAACTCATCACTTTCATTGCAAGGCGTGTTTCGTGTTGGGAATAGGCCGTTTGAAGGTTGCGTAGCTATATTTATGTCTTATGTCACATGGCTGGCGAGAGTCAGTCTCGGTTGGAGTCAGTCTGTAGGAGTCAGTCGGCAGGATTCAGTCTACAGGAGTCATTCTTAGTGTATGACTTCTTTTGAATGAAGATGCTGTAAGCCACTGACAATGCGCAATCGAGTGAGTGAGTGAGTGAAGAAATTTGGGTGGCATTTAAAATCGATGTCTTGAGAGCCGATTAAATGCAAACCTCCCCCGAGTGGCCAAAAATAGCTCGGAAATAATTGCTGTTGTGCCAATATCTTTAGAAAAAGCCGAAATACCCGACGAAATGAGAAGAGAAATTGTTAAAAAAAAAAAAAATTCCATCTCGTGCGGTTCTTAGATGCTTTAAATATTCTAGTCAGCTCAATCGAAATGAAAACTTAAATTAACACATCAAGGCCTGCAAATTCTGTTTCCTTTTGCCCACAGAGAAACAGTATGTGTTGGCATCGCTTCCTCCGGTTAATACTTAGCAAAATGTGTTCGCAGAAGACGAGGGGACTTCGGACAATGCAAGCGACGATGAACGGGACATACAGTTTGGTTGGTTCGAACGAAATATACGACTCGCTAAACTGGCACGTGAACTGGACGAATTTCATAAGAATAGTATATGCCTGGTAGCTGTAAAGACTAATGTCACCAACGAGTCAACTACTGCCAAGAAAATTAAACTCAGTGCTAAAAAAGGGAAAGATGATAAATTAGATAATGGCAACAGTGTTGGTCCTGAAGTCGATGATGATATTCTCGATTCTCTGACAAACCCCCTCCCATAATGTTTACTGAAACAAGCGGCAATGAGAAGACTGAATACGGCACTGGCTACATATTTTCGGAATACCCGAATGAACTTGTTGATAAACTCAGACTTCTGATCGCTTTGGGACAAGGTGAATGAAATTCCTTGCTTAATGCAACATCTTCTGTGATCAGTTAAGTGAAAGACAGTAACAAATGAGACCATTAGGCACTAGGACCTGCAAGCATATGTGACATGCCAAGGCCGAGGGTAGAACAATGTACACAGAGTAACATGCGTTTAATTTCGATAACAGTTCCTTATTATTTTACGAAAGACTTCTTAAATCCGTACTGTATACCATCGACTCTAAGAGTATGTTTTCGAAATATATTTCTGCCAGTAATTGTAGAAATATGGTTATTATTCAGTTCTACGTATTTATAGGGTCTTTTAAAGTCAACTGAGTTCTGCTTAAGGTCTGATTTTAGAAATCTTAAATTTATAATGTATGATCTTTGAGTAATGATTTTGGACGTATTACTATTGTGGTCTGATTTTGAGAAAAATTATTTGAGGTCTGTGAATATGGTTATGTTAGTATGTGTGTTTAGCATATCGGCTGGTATGGTTTGGTCCGCCTGATCGGACGGTTGACCTGGTCAGTGTGTATGGTTTGCTGGTATACCTCGTCGGCAATGTTGGCAAGTTGGGCTAGTCGGCTGGAATGGGTGTTTGGTATGGTCAGCTGGTATAGACAATCTGTATGGTTGATTGGTCTTGATGGTTGGACTGGACAGTTGGTGTAGGTGGTCGGTTTGGTCGGTAAGTATGATTGTATTGTCATTGGCATCGCCGTTTGGTATGGTTGGTGTTGTTGGCGTGGTCGTTTGGTATAGTTGACATTGTCAGTTGGTCAGTATTCTGCATATAAAATATTAATGAGAACTCCAGGTATAAAAACGCAGAAAGTGGACAGCATACAACACATTAATGCGGTCAGCAAGTATATATTCGAAGACAGTCAGTCACGAATGAGTGGTATTTCTATGCGTATAGATGGACACAGACGGCAAACCGACGGATTGACTATGGAATGATGAGTGATAGATGGACTGAAAGAAGTGAGATATTGATTGAAATATCGAAAGATTGATTGAAAGGTTGTTGGAATGGCGGACCGCTTGCCAAGAAGAGCGCAAAATATTATACTGCCTGTCACCGAAGCTGGCATCGTATATTCTAAGTTTCAAGAGCCTAACTCTAATGGTTTGCGAATGGCATCGCTGACAGTCTAGACATCTCAGTTGAAATCAGTGATGGTGCCATCAAAGACGAAGTCGGTAGGCAAGTGGCAGGCGCGCTATTAAATGAACGCTTCATATTAATATCTACACTCCAGTAGCTCGCTGGTCCAAACAGGTGTTTGAAAATAGAGCAATTTTTTTTTTTACTTTGATGGGATAATATGTAGGTGTATTTACGAGCACTACCGATAATGCCCCACGAACTGCTGTAATTGAAAAATCGAACCTAGCAAATGACTTACGAGACAGAACGCTAAAAACATCAGGGAAAAGATAACAATACGTTGCCCTTGCACCAGACGAAGAACCGTAAGGTGTCGCGGCTTTGACCACATTATTTATCTGCAGAAGTCGAGATGTCACGCAACTAACAGCAATCACCAGCGAGCAATGTGGCACTAAATAACTAGGGCAGTGGTGGGTGTCGAGCTATAGTGGGTAAATGTTAAGATGGTTGATGAGGGGTTAGGAGGTCGGTGTAACGTAAAGCCAATGATTCGTTAAATATGTTGAAGGGTTTTGGTGGGGAGTTCACTTAATATCCAATGAAACATACGGGTTTAAGGTAAGGAAGGGGGGTTAGTCGTCTGCTGGTCACCCTACTGGGAGTAGGTGTGCTCTGCAATCTTTACGAAAAACGAAACCTCGACTTTCTGCATATAATTCTTTAAATAATAATTTATTTTTTCCAAAATTTTTCGGAACTTGTTATTAAATTTTATAATGTTTAATTTTTGTAGTTTTTTTTTTTTTTTTGTAATTTCTAATGGTTTTATAATTTGTTTGCAATTTTTCTAAATTTTTCAGGTTTAAGTTCCCATGGGATTGAGTTAAAGATTACTAATACCCAAAATGGTGGTCGCAATAAATAATTTAATTTCTCCCCGATTTTCGCTATATTTTACGATTTTTTTTTTAATTTTTCTAGATTTTTTATATTTAAGATCACTTATTTTCTAGGCCAAGGTCATATAAATCTAATATGAGGATCGTGGTCGATAATGTAAGGTTTTTTCCATTATTTGGTATTTTTTCTGATATTTTGCGATTTTTCTCGATTTTTCGATTTCAAGTTGATCCCAAAATCATTGCGGGTCAATGTTAAGTTCATGGAATTCAAGATGGTGTTCGGGGTCATTAATGTAAACAGATATGGCCGACGTTTGACCAGTCGTTGACTCGCTCTTCACTCCTCCTTCATGATCCATGTTCCTGAACGTTCCAAAATATTCTACTTTTGTATTTTTACCTAAGTATTTGTAAAAAAAAAAATAACTTTTACTAAGCATTTCGTAAAGTAAATACAGACAATGCCTTCTATCTTCCATTGTTTAAGTTGTATTTTAAATGACTTGACTGATTTTTAATTGTGTGTTCGAAAAGTGGTATAATCGTGATTTAGACACCCATTACGAAACGATAATGGAACCCTGTTCCCTTTTATTTTGTCTCAGAAAACTGTATCACATTCAAATATCTTAAAGTTTAATGGCGTTTCACCAAAACATTAACTATGAAAATTTTGCCTTCAATCATCCTATAAGCCTCTTTATACCGGAGGTATATGTTGTCAGTGCAAAGAGTATATTATAATAACTAAACACTTTTCAGTAAAACTTCACTCAATAACCGATTGAAGTACTTTTCTCTCCCCTCTTTCTAATGTCACTCGTGCATTTTTGCTGGTGCAAAGAAACGCCAAATATACTTAAAAATTTCACATGTGTTAATTAATTATTTTAAGCTTTTTACTTGCTAATGTGATCTCCTAAAGACAAGATTGTAGACTCTGACGTTGAGAGTGTTAGCGAAATGTTCATGAACCTCCACAAATCAAATCAACGAGGGTGTTTCTAAAGAGAAGTGTAACAGCAGCGCGTAGCAAGTTGTCGCAATACAATGCAAACACGTTGCATTCTCGAGTCTCTCCGTGCAAGTACGAACTGGGAAACAGTGAGCGTTTAGATATTCCCAATTCCTCTCCACCAGTCTGACAATGCTACATCTTTAAAAAATAAGAAACGTTTACGAACGGTTATTTTGCACACTGTCGTTGGTGCTATGTTTTCGTATGTTACACCGATGTAATTGTTCTGTACATTAAAATATTATTGGCAGCTCATTTTTTATTTCAAATCATAGAAGATTACCACAAGCGTGTTACAAAAATAAAGGTATGTTTGAAGAGAACAAAACTAAAATATTCTGAATCAAATGAGACAGAATTTTTCATCAAAACTTTTCTTCACAACTGTTTGAGTTTTTTTTACAATATTCAAAGAAACAATCTTATTATAGATTGTATGAAGTTGTTAAAATTTATTTTATAGCGTTGTTTTCTTCGCTGAAAATCATATGCACTGAAAATTGTACCCACTCCTCTAAAATTGTGCCCCTGACGACAGTGAATCAATATGATTTACTTCGCCAGGTCACCCCATTAATTTCCCGGTAATTCTAACTGATTAGCAGTGAACGAGACTTTTATTCAAGTTTACTGATTTGCCACTCGTGTAATTTGAGGGGGGGGGGTGGTTACTGAATTTACAGCGACTCGATTATTTAAAATGCAGATTTGAATTTATAGTGCGCATTTTTGGGGTTTCAGTATGTTCACGCCGTTTGAATAAAACCTCTGAAAAATAACTTCATGTGTGACGTGTTTTGTTGTTTCCTAAGCATGTCATGTATCCCAAGCAATTTATTCTTCTTTAAACATATATGTTTCATATTGTTTATTTAACGGGTCTTTACTTATATTTTGTCTGTACATTATATATAATTTATAATAAATACGAATAAAACAGGGAGAAAATAAGTGTGTTGGTAATGCCTAGTAATAAATAGCTACCTTGCAAAACATTATCAAATTGAGTGCGCGCAAATACGGTACGTTTTCCCTTTTGTGCAATTTTTTAGACTTAGTCAAGCTTCGTTTCCATGAGGCGAAGTAATAACCTGATGTAGAACTTAAGCCGGTCTTCAGAACAGTTGAAAATAACTATGAATATATACTGTAGACGATAAATTACAATAAAAAACGGCAATGTTCATAAACTCTTTAATGCTACGTGTGCACAGGAATCTTACAATTTCTAAGTTAAGTTGCTTTGATAGTTTTGAAGAAAACCTAGAAGAAAATTTATGTGTGTGTTTGGGTGTATTTTTTGCAGGAAGAGTCGTTAAGTGTGTAAGTGTGTTTCATCTTACCATTGTCCTGTTAGTCTAACCATCACAGGACACGCCCACTTTCTCTACAAGCAGTTTCTTATTGGCTAGCCATCACCATCGTGGACGCAAGTTAACCGCTTATTTTAACTATTTGTATTCCTATGTCTGAATATTTACAGCCTATCGTGCTAAATTACTAAAATTCACAACACAAACATTTAATATTTTTATCGAGTTTATTTTCACATTTCATATAGATGTGTGAGACTCTAAATAACACATGAAAAACATTAGAAAATATATTTTTCCATGTTGAATCTTCAACGACACAGGAAGTTTCATAGCAACGTGGCAAGAACTTCAACTCAGTGGATGACGTTTGCATAACAATTGAAGAAGTAATTGACAAGCGCTCCATAAGAAGCTGAATCAGAATTTTTTGTGGAAAAGTGATGTAAAATCGTGCGCCAAAACTATTTGCCTAGCGTGCGACCGGCCAATTAGTGACCATACGAAGATGACACAGGAATATTAATCGCATGGCCAAATACAGTTATTGGTGCGAACTATACAGTGTCTACTTAACTTGTAGTTACAGATATTCATGACGTCAGTCACAGAGGACGCCTAAATAGTGTGGATGATGCTTAGCTGTGGGACTTGGAAAGTATTTTTCCGCCAGTTTGACAGCAGATATTTACTTATTTTTGGGGTAGAAGAGACGGGGAGAACTTTAAAGGCAAAATTCCCCGCCAGTCGTGTGGCCACGGCGCGAGTGACTGGCCTGGACTTGTTACCTGCTGCAGACAGCTCGCAAATTACCACAGCACGCACCGCACCGCCACCTCCGCCTCTCCTAGTTCTCTTTGCCTGCTTCCTAAATTAGTAGCCCCGGAGAGGCCGTTTGTACACGATAAAGTTTGCCTCGACTGCAAGTACTCCCCGCGAATAGCAATTACCTCGCCCGGGGAAAGGTTACAATAGTCGATTAACGTAATGGCGCAGTGTTATTTAGCGAACGATTCTCTTAGCCGGCAAAAAAAAAAACAATGCTGGAAATTGATTTAAAAACGTATTGTTTTGTGTTTAACACGTCCGTTCTTTGTCGTTTGAAGCGAAGGGACTACGTGATTATTTTTGCGGTGAATTAAATTTACGTGTATCGCTGTATTGCTACCTTTCTACTAGAAACCATCCAGCACCGTTAACCGTATCTTATGCTTGATATTATTGACAGTACTTTTTATGAAATCTAGTAACTGATCTCAACAAACATTTGCCTTTTACATTCCAAGGGAATTGCTTAATTAGACGGTGTTATCTTGTGGTTTATAACACATCTACAGTAAAAACCACAATTGACAGAATTAAAATATTAACAGGAATAAGCGTCTAACAACAATGTGTACCACGTTAGTTAAAAATATATGGTCCTTTTTTTTTAGAAAAATATTACAACTGTTATTTTGAAAGAAGTTTGTTTCGGAAATTTTGGTTTCCATTTCTCATTCTATCGTGCGCTAACATTTGTAACGATAATTTGTTGTTGCGATATCTACCATGGTTGGTTCGAGGTAAGTTACTTATAAATCTTCATAGGTTTGTGTACGAATAACCACTAACTTTTAGTTTATCTGTAACTGAAGTATTATATTACTAATTTTTGCTCTGCATTTAGCTCTTGAGAATATCTTCTTATGCCCTCTGTACGCTAAACTGCTAAAATAGGGATTAATAATCATGTAGTGCTGTGGCCTTATTATTCTGACTTAGTACATTAAGTTTTACTTGAATAATGAGTGATACGTTACTATACACGGTGGCGCACAAGAGTTTCAATCACTTTTTCCGAAGCGAAAATGTACTGTATGATTAAAGCCTACCATTCTGTAGGAAACGACATGCAGTTTTCCAGGAACGTTTCGGATTGGCGGCGAGAGTTCAGGCTTCGGTGTACTCAAGTCTATTTTCAAGTGGTTTCAGAAAAGAACTGTGCAAATATTTCGCCTAAAATAGACACAAACCTTTTGCAAACTTCGTGCGGGGTAAAACTCTTGCAGTTACAGAGAATATGGATAATCGGAAGAGGGATAATAAGTTCAAGTGTATTCAGCAAGGAAAAAATTATTTACAAACATAAGTATTGCACTACGAATTACTTCGAGCATAGCATGAATTTTTATTTTTTTTTTTTTCGTAAAACAAGACACAAATACCGTGTAAATAAAAAAAAACTAGTTCATTACTTGATAACTGATAGCTGGCTTGGCTTCCAGGCTGGAGCCGCATCTCGTTCCAGCAAACATCCAGACGCAGCTCCAGACGCAGCCATTACTTCCTTTTTTCTTTTAAAATGACAAAATTTCAAATCATAAATTTATTCGTGACCAGAACTATTAACTGCGAAACAAATACAAACCGTGAAAGATAATTGGTTTACTTAAATAGTAATGTTCCTATTAAAATATGAATATTAGTTATGTAGCTCAGCGTCCAATAACAACTCTAATGTTTCAATTTGATGGGCACTCTGAAAATTGATTATTTTAATTTTACACATATTAAATTATAAACAAGTATTTTTCTAACGAGTTTGCAGGTTTATGTACTTCATCTACGCTTGTGTTAAAGTCGTTAGGTGCGTGGAAATCATAATTCTTATATTTTGTGGAACTGATCAATGGACGAAAAAAACCGAAGCAGGGCCCTCGAAAGTGTTTATCAACCGTGAATGACTGTGATACTTGTAATCAGTGGGAAATTATCCTGGGCAAAGCGGAGAAGTAGATAAAAAAAAAAGAATCAGATTGGTAAACAGAGGGGCTCCAAATTATCAGCGAATTGGGAACGCACGAATAAGCCTCGGAGCGACCACGTCGTCAACAGTTTGCGCAGCGACTTGTCCCACAGGCGTGCAATCAACTGGAATCATTTTTATTTTGGCTTTGCCTGATTGCTCATTCCGAGTCACCGGGTAAGATTATCTCCGTGTGGTGAATTTTTATGGTAATTTTTTTTTATGTGCGGCAGAACTCGCAATCCGCTCTGAAATTATATTTACACACGCGCATGCCGTGAAAGCTCCGCCAGCGATCAAAGCGAATGCCTGCATTTACAAACATTTTCCAGTTGTCGGTGTTCGTTCGTAATGCTTTGCTGCAGGGTTCGTTTTCTCGCGCGAACTACATACTGTCAAATGTACAGCGTTCCTAATTATCAGAATGTTCTACTAAACTACAGTATGTGAGAAACAGCTATTTTATTAATTTAAAAATATTTATTATTTCTATGAATTGTTAAAATGACGAAACAACTAATTACGACAAACTTTTAAATGATGTTTTAATCTGAAATAAAAAAAAATTCAATTTTACTTTTTTTTTATTATTATTTGACTATAAATATTTTATACTGTCAAAAATTATTTACATTCAGATTTGAATTTAAAACTAATTAATTTCCAGGCACCAATTGTAATATTTCTTTATCTGCCCAAGAATTTAGTTTTGTGTACATAGTGCAAGAAGTACTTAAATTATTATTATAAAGCATTTTCTTCATGAAACATTTGATTTGCCATACACAATTTCATTCTCAACCTGACCAACGCAACTTTAGAAAAAGTATGCCCTTTCTGGTGACCTGTCTCCTCGCTGCTATGAATTTCCCCGGAATGAAAAGGAATTCCTCCTGTACTAGTACGCAGAACTGAGGGCGCATTATTAATAATACTTGCTCTGGTATGCGCTGTGTTTCAAAGATTATTCATCGTCGCATATTATCAATTTCACTGAGCGCGCCTTTCGTGTACTAACATCGTTGTGAGCAAGCACTCAAAGCAGTTTTTGTAATCAGTTAAATTATAACTTTTACGTCAAAGGCCAGATAAATCTGACGCTTACGTAAACGGGTTCGGTAAAATGAAGATGCGCTGAAAGGGAAGCTCGTATTTAATATCGGCGCAGAGAACGCTTTATCTAAAAGGGTAGCTTTATGGTATGCAATAAAACAGGCATTTAATTTCCCGGTGAGGGTGCAATAGTGCGTAGTTTTATACGGCAAAATCGTTATTCAAGCGAGACCGAGAGAGATGCTGCAAGGGTAGACATTCGGACTCGTGGTAGGGAGGACTGGAGTTCGAATCCCGGTCTGGCCTTCCCGAAATCACTCCCGGCGAATGCTGACATGATTCCTTACTACAGGTCGTGGCTGATTTCTTCCCAGCTTCTGCTTCTCTAAGCAACGTTCTCTGTCTCCAATGACCTCTCTGTCGACGAGGCGGTAAGCTCTATCTACTCACCACTCTTGCAATGACCGGGGATCTGCAGACTGTCAGTGGAAATTTACATGCTTTCTAGCATTTAGAGACGCCGTGGGAACTCTCGTTTTCATGGGGTTTCGAACTCGTGACCTCTCTTATGATATTCAGCTGGTTGCCTGATACAGCGCTAACAGGTGATGGCAAAGGCCAGCCGAGTTAAATTAATTAACACTACAACGCACGAGCTTTACAAATTTACGTTATTAGTATAGAGTACTAATAACGTAAATTAAGCGTAATTCGTACGCTATCGGCTAGCATTCATGTATTTTCGCACGGGGGTGAAACATTTTTCTTGCTCAGCGAGACAGCGTGGGACACTAACAACCGATAAACACTCTCATTTAAGTTTGAAGTTGTTCGGGACGCATTATAGAATCACAAGAGATGACACAAAATAAATAACGGGGTTTCCCACATTTCTGAGCAATTTATTGTTTTCCCACAGTGATGTATTTCTACTTTCTTACATACGATTACAGCACGAGGTAATCTACTAAAGATAATATGTGCAATAGAAAACACATTATCAGGAATAAGTAAATAAAACAGTATTAAAAAACTGCCTATTGCTGAAATATCGTGGTTATAATTTTGTTGAGATAGTTAACAAAAAAGTTAGAGCTGCGAGAAAGTATAGCGTTATAAGATATTTTATTTTAAAAATTAATATAGCAGTTTACGCTTTTAGGGTAGAGGTGCAGTAGATGGCACGAGGAACTCATGTAAAGAAAATATACATAAAGTATTTCTAACACTAACTCATTATTAATTTAGCAGAACAATACGTGCTGTATTTTCAGTGATATATTTTTGTTATATACAGTTCGTAATAACAGTTATGCTATAAACAGTTAGTAAGTAGTCAGACATAGAATACCGAAGTCCCACATGATTTACATTGCTGGATTTTGAATTGAATTGGATATGGCGTATTAATGTCCCAGGTGTTATGCCTGAAGGGATATCAACTAATGACGTAACTTGAACTAACACCCATGCCTTATCTGGGGTTCTAACCAAGAACCTCGGGCACCCCAGACCGACGGCGCACCAACCGACTGCGCCACGGGAAGTGGGCTACATTGCTAGAGGCTGACGGCAACTCTAGTACGGCGATCGGTACATCCTGGTTCCCCGCAGGGGCAAAGAGTGTTTAATAATACAGAGGTGAAACAGTCGCCCGTACCGCTGGAAACACCAGCAAAGTGGCGCCGGCAACATGGAAGGCCATTCACCATACAGAGCCTGGTAAGCTACTCGCCAGTCAGCAGCCCAGTCAATAGGGGATCTCACGCAGCACGCAGTCGTCAGTCAGACGTAAGGCCGTTCTCAGGGTCTCGCGCAGCCGATCAGAGTAGGTACGCCCGCGTCTAAGAAACCTTGACGCCATTTCGCCTCTACGTACTTGTCTGTTCTGTGACAGTTGGTCCGGCGACGTCACGATGAATAAGAGCCTTTATTCCTCCATGCGTGGGTGTTGGCTAAAGAGCAGTATTGACAATCTCCCATGTCTTCTTCATTTCCGCGTTAAATAGCAAAATAGGGGCTACTACTTAAGAAATCCACTCAAGTGCATTATAATAAAGGGACAAAATCCATCTTTCTGAAACCGTAATCCATATTGCCACTGACATTACAAACTCGCGTTTAAAGTTAAAATTTTCATCGTAAAAAAAAAAGTTAGGTCGTGCAATGTCTTATGGCCAAGAAAAAAACACATGTATATAACAGACAAAATCAATATTAATGCTATACAGAAAAATGAATTTGGTTACGGTGTAACTTAATTGGTGTCAATTATGCTGGGGAAATGTTCCTAACATTTCCCCAGCTCTCCCTCACTTCAGTCGGAGAGTTCATAATTTTATGAATGGTCAGTGTCCGCAAAGATTGATTGGTCGAGCGGAATTCATTGAATGGCCTGCTCGATCACCTGATTTTAATCCAATGGATTCTTCTTCTGGGAACATTTAAAGTTCTTGGTTTGTGCAACGCCTGTATCTGATTTTGACGTTCTGAGAGAATGTATCCAAAATAGATTCGACCAAATACTAAACACTTCAGGAATGTTTAACAGACTAAGTCAAAGCATGGAACACAGCCTTAAGGGAAGCATCGAAGCACGAGGAAGCCACTTTTAGCAATGTTTGTAACATTCACTTCATCACTTGTAACATTAGCAATGGAGTCATGTATCTCAGAAATAAATGATTTTCAGACCCATGTTCATAAAACTTTTCTTAATATTTCGCTGTTCGGAACACGTCCCCAAAATATTTAACACAAATTTAGTTACCCGCACACAGTCACACACACACACATACACTAAGGCGACAAAAGTCATAGGATACCTCCTAATCTCGTGTCGGACCTCCTTTTGCCCGGCGAAGTGCAGCAACTCGACATGGCATAGACTCAACAAGTCGTTGTAAGTCCCCGGAAGAAATATTGAGCCATGCTGCCTCTATAGACGTCTATAATTGCGAAAGTGTTGCCAGTGCAGGAGTTTGTGCACGAACTGGCTTCTCGATTATGTCCCATAAATGTTCGATGGGATTCATGTCGGGCGAGCTTGGTGGCCAAATCATTCGCTGGAATTATCCTGAATGTTCTTCAAACTAATCGCGAACAGTTGTGGCCCGGTGACATGGCGCATTGTCATCCATAAAAATTCCATCGTTGTTTGGGTACATGAAGTCCATGAATGGCTGAAAGTAGTCTCCAAATAGCTGAACATAACCCTTTCCAGTCAATGATCGGTTTAGTTGGACCAGAGGACCCAGTCCATTCCATGTAAAAACAGTCCACACCATTATGGAGCCACCACCAGCTTGCACAGTTCCTTGTTGACAACTTGGGTCCATGGATTCGTGGGGTCTGCGCCACACTCGAACCCTACCATCAGCTCTTACCAACTGAAATCGGGACTCATCTGACAAAGCCACGGTTTTCCAGTCGTCTATGGTCCAACCGATATGGTCACGAGCCCAGGAGAGGCGCTGCAGGCGATGTCGTGCTGTTAGTAAAGACACTCGGGTCGGTCTTCTGCTGGCATAACCCAGTACATCCAAAGTTCACCGCACTGTCCTAACGGACACGTCCGTCGTACGTCCCACATTGATTCCTGCGGTTATTTCACGCAGTGTTGCTTGTCTGTTAACATTGACCCTTCTGCGCACACGTCGTTGGTCTCGGTCATTAAGTGCAGGCGGTCAGCCACTGCGTTGTCCATGGTGGGAGGTTATGCCTGAAATTACGTATTCTCGGCACACTCTTGACTCTGTGGATTTCGGAATGTTGAGTTCCCTAACCATTTCCGAAATTGAATGCCCCATGCGTCTAGCTCCAACTACCATTCCACGTCCAAAATCTGTTAATTCCCGTCGTGCGGCCATAATCACGTCAGAAACCTTCTCACATGAATCACTTGACTACAAATGAAAGCCCAACCAATGCACTGCCCATTTATACATTTTGAACGCGATACTACTGTCATCTGTATATTTGCATATTGCTATCCCATTACTTTTGTCACCTCTGTGTATGTATAGAAGAGGCGCGTTATAATCAAAAGGGCGAGAGAATACATATTTTTTAACACTAGCAATTATACATTTTAACCTTGACGGGTTCCCGACCATAAAATATCAAACGCACTCATAAAAAATTGCAAATGACACGATACGTCAATAATGCTGGCATATTACGGGCAGAAAATGTCACGGCCGTCAAAACCTGAGTTAATCTATTTTTCGTTTCCAGCGGTAATGCTTCCAATTCTGTCAGCAAAATCATCCTTTGTGAGTTGTCAAATTAATGAGGACGATATGGTTCATTATTTATTTGCCTCTGCCGGTTTTTTCTAACAGTATCTGGCGTCCTCACAATTGTATTATTCGTAAATAATCACCGCTGGACGACTCTTTTCAACTGAGCGCCGCGCCTCGCCGGCCGGCAACAAAATGCGTTCACGTAACAACACATTTCAAAACATGAATTTCAAATTTTTTTTGTTGTAAAAAAAACTTTTAACTACACTCAAACGTTTATAAAAATCGTAATACCGTGGATTCAAGATATTCTTTTTGTTTTCGCATAATACATTTGTCAGTCAGTAGTGGGAAAATAATTAGCATTTTTGGTGTCATTCAGAGATGGAGTGCAGAATGAGCTAAATTTGGACGTAAGCACTATCTCGATGTCTGTGTGTGTATATATATATATATATATACATTCTATGAAGTCGCTTAGCGTCGTTTAACTTACCTTCAGTAATGCTTAGTAACATTAATTATTTTAGTATTATAGTGAATGGCATGTACAGTAAACAAAGACAAGCATTCCATAGCTACTGTATAACCACTAGTCGAAATCATAATTTTACTAACTTGGAACATCAATAAAAGCAAATAACAATAACTAATTAACAAGAGAGCCTGGATAATACTTTAAGGATTTATTTTAAGATGCGATTAGCTAAAGTCACTTTGTAAAAATTCAGCGTACGCAACAGATCAAAAATTCTTGTCTATATGTTGATTACGACACTTCTTACAATGTAAGAAATTTCATTTCTGCGAGTTAGTTTATGCCGCTTACAATTTGAGGTACAGTCCATTTACGGCTGATTCCAACTTTTCTGAAGCCCTGCTAAAATTCTACTTCCAGGATATTACTCTGCCTCATACAAACAAAGCTTAACCAAGTCCAGAATATTACACCAAAGGGACAACGCGCCATATTACTCACTTTAATAATATTTTTCAAAACAACTATTTCTTTACAGGCATTACCAACACCTATTTTCTCACTGTTTTTATTCATGTGAATTATAAATGAAATATTATGTATCATAACTAAATAAAAAATAAGTAAAATTTAAATTTGACCAAAAATAAGGTACTTTTATGTTAACATAAGTATACAATTCATGTGATATATGACATATTTAGAAAGCAACCAAACATGTCATACATGGGGTGATTTTTCAAATGTTTGATTAAAAAAGTGTGAATAAACCGCGAATAGACTTTACTACTTGTTGATGAGGGTGCTTGTTCTACATTCAGGCGCACTGCTTCATTGGAAGCTACTCTACTTCTACCTTTAAAACGGAAATTACGTAGTTCCTGCATATGATGAGTTGATAGCTCTAAGGTTAGTAGAAACTGAAGGTAAATTAATTCGTTTCAGCTTATTAAGTGGATTAGAGTGAGCTGCATTTCATTTATTGTGTTATATGGATGCCTGAGGGGCGTATCTAAATTATTTAGAGCATTAAATAAATTGTATCAACTATTACTCTCTTTATCTAACAGTGAGCGCAATATTAAATGTCTATCTCAACTTTAATTTTAATTAACGTCCTACTTAATATCTCTGTTTGGTTACAGTCAATTAACTCATACTCACTATTAACACGTGTTCAGTCTATCTGTTGTCACCATTTGTAGTGTCTTTCACTCACGCATCTAGTCCAATAGTCCAGCCTGCCAGCCACACACTTCACAGCTCGATACTCGCAGTGGCAGATTTCCCTTCCGCTGGTCACTTCTCTCGCTGCTCGTCGTCTATCGCTCGGAACCCAGTCACTCATTCACTAATCAACTACTCTGTTCGGAGGCGTGTCACACTTTGATATTATTCGCCCTGCCCATCTGAAAAGGTCAACGCACCCCGAGTCACGCTGAGAGAACGAGGTCAGTATTCCAGAGCATTCTCAAGATAAACGCAGAAATCAATACACTCAAGGTCAGCAGCGTCCGCCGCAAAAGGGATTATCGTGTCGGCTCGCTTTTTGTAACAGATACTTGGTTCACTCGCCTGCCATTCAAGACATTACATTGACGTGCTGCACCGTTATCATCACTACTCTGTCCTTCTCTTCCGCCCACCCACGCGGGGCGGGCCAAGGTCAGCGGCGCAGACAAGGGACACGTAACAATAGCAATCACTAACAAATTACAAGCCCGTAGAGACCCGGCGCATTGAATCTCTTGTTTTAAGTTGTCAGATGCTGAAGTAAGATGTGTTGTTCGAGTAGAGTCCTCCGAAGAGCAAAGGAAAGCTAACAAGCATATCGTCAGTTCGAATCCCAATGACGTACAGCCTTGGCGAGGAGAAGCTTTCAACTTCACTTCGAGAGCGTTTCTGCAGTGCGTTCAAGGCCGAATAAACACCTTCGCAAACCCTGCTTAAGCCCGCCGCACACGGAACGATTTTCCTTACAATATTGCACAGAGTCTTGCTTGCTGTTAGACGTGATCGTCCACTGGAAATATCGATGCCTACGTGCAGTTTTGCTGGCTAGTCTACTATTTTTCGGTAATTGGAAATATGCTATTTTCTCTGCGTGTTTCTTTTCCAGTTTCTGATCTCAGACAATGAAAGCAAAGAAACGTGTCACCTGACTTTATTTACATGGCAAGATGATTGTTTTAGCAGTGTTAATAAACGCATAGAAGAGACGTGTTTGTATACAGTTTTGAGGTTATCTGTGTACTCACTCGAATTTTCCGAAAAGCATTGCCAGTACACTCCTGTTTTTGTTCCTTGAGGCTACCCATTCTCTTGTCTAAAGTCGTTTATTTCGTCTACAATTTTTATTTTCACTATCCAAAACTGAAAAAATTTAATAACAGCAATATTTCTTCTCCGTACAGAGTTCATTGTTTATTATTTTCGCCAGCTGTCAAAAATTGTTATGGCTGCCGACGTTACAGGTTGACAAAATAGCTCGCAAGGAAACCCTAAGCGTGCGCGGAAAAATAAGTAACGGACCTCCCGAGTAACCAAGTTGCATACCTCTTTGCCTAACTCTTAAATAATATCTTAGCGAAGCTCACAGGAACAATCGTCCCGTGTGCGCCGGGCCATTGTCTGTTCTTCCTGATAGTTTTCCATACTTGCATCATTCGAAAATTTGTTATTGTCCGCTGATCAAATGATTAGGGTTACATGTCTCGAAGAAGTCCCGCTGTCAAGTTCCTAGATACACAAATTGGTTATTACTTCTTTAGTTCGTACTCTGATATAAACAAAACAAAAGGAAATCCCTCACAGTGGTGTGGCAGCGGTGGTGTAGTGGCCAGACTACTCGCCTCCCACCCAGGTGAACCGGGTTCGATTTCCGGTGGGGTCGCTTCCGGATTTTCGCACGTGGGAATCGCGCCTGGCGATGCCGCTGTTCGGCGGGTTTTTCTCGGGTATTTCCCGTTAACCCCGCTCCTGCATTCCAGCCCTGCTCCATACTCCACTCACTTCACCCTCATCGGCTCTCAACACCTTTCCGTTCTCACAGCGGCCACCAATCAAAACTATGACATTACACATCAGTAGGTCATTAAGACAAACAAATAACACGGTGAGTACTCCAATCAATAGCTCACGTTACAATCCACTTTTTTGTGTATGAATACAACCAAAAGTTGTCTGTAAGGTGTTCAATAATTAAATTAATATTAAACAATGAAATGGCTAGGTCTGCTCAGACGAAAGCCAAGCGAGCATCCACGAAACCAAGAAAGTGAAATTAGCTAAGTTCTTCTTCGCCGTGGGGAGGAGGGCACTATCCAAACGTCTATGGCAGACAACAACCCAGCTTCGGGTTCATGCCGTAATAGAACAGAAAAATGGAAGCCAGCTGTCCGTTTAGTACATTTTGTGATCGACATTGCACTACGATGTTATAAAAAATAATAATAAAGGGATAGATTTGAGTGACGCTTAACAGCTGACGTCTTCAGCGCCGATTGGAAAATGGAGCAGCGACGTAGTTTAGTTGGGGGACGAGGACGGGAGAGCTCCGAGGAAACCAACTGGCCAACAGCAATGTCCGCAATGTTCCCAGATGTGAAAACCCAGATTTCACTGCGGTTGCACTTAGCCAAAAAGAGGTACTGCTTCTAACAACAAAATGTATGCGGAACCACCAGAGCTCAGAGTTTGGTGCGGATCAAGACAGTAAGTGTTGTTTTCCGTAGACTTCAGACTAAATTTTTCAAATTTTATAATACTATTTAATTCATAAGACTCCACGATAAAATTCTTAAACTCCATTACTGCAAAAAATCTGCGGGACGTCAAGTTCATCGTGCTCTACAATAATATATAGTATTACTTCCTTTTAACATAGAAGCTAAATACTAAAACAAGATATTTATCTTGAAATTAAGTTATTAATTCATTATTATCTGTCATATCGTAGAAATAATTCTTCATATCCACATACACTTATAATTCTGAGTGTACACTTTATTTTAAACTATCAACGAATTCTGTTCAATCCCAAACCAATCGATGATTACAGTTGACGCAAATACACTTGTTTGAATCTCACTTGTACCGAGTGTCTGCTATGCTCCTCACAACCTAACGCATTCGAGAAGTCTATTGTTCGATCCTGACCGATTTCACTTGGTATGATTTTCTCCGTCCTCATCTCAGGCAAATTTTGCTGCGGCTCCTAAATATAAATCTTGATAATATCCCATTGCACTATTACACTAACTAAACTCGTTGCATGTGACAATTTAATGAATATTATAATTATTATCACAAGCAATTGCCCATCTGGAATTTTTTACTGTGTCAGCAATGTGTTAACCAAAGACAAGAAGATTTTCACTCTTTAGATAAATGTCATAGAACATTTGTCTACATGATGTCAGAGTATTGGTGTGTGCTGTGCAAAATGCAATATTCCTTTATGATAAATATTACCATTGCCTTTGAAACGGCTCTGACAAAAACAAAAACTAAACGTGATGTTTGATCAACATCCTAACAAAAAAAAATTACGTTAGCATGAACGCTACGACAACAAAATCCTCAAAGACAATATTTCCACCACTGCATGTATTTCTCGAGGTTCTCTATCATTTCAAAATACTTTTATCCCTGAAGTTTCGCGTTGGTAATCGTGCATGACGACGTGCTTGTTTCCGTTAGCAGTGCAGTCACCACCACCCCCTCTTGGCCCTACACCAATCATTTCTCAGCGTTTCTCGTTAAACTTTTAGAATAAACCTCCGCAGGCACAATGCGAGTTTCGGAAACGCCACTGATGGAAATCCGTCAAACTGCAGGGCGAAACGATCCATCACTTTTTTCCGGTCAGCGATTCAGACAGAATCCCTTTCAAAGAGCCCCTTGTGTACGCGCGTGTGTGTATGTGTGTATATATATATATATATGCTGCGTGTCATAAACTTGAAAAACTTCGGACACACGAGCACGAGACGGGTGGTGGTGNGTATATATATATATATATGCTGCGTGTCATAAACTTGAAAAACTTCGGACACACGAGCACGAGACGGGTGGTGGTGGCTCGAGAAAGAAATGTTGAAAAAAAATATCGAGGGTTGGAGGTAGCATCGAATATGACAGGAAGAAAAATAAAACCTCTCATCTACGCTTCCTACTCCTTTTGCCGCCCCTCCTCGCCGGCACAGCGGTGCCAAATAAATGTTTCGACTGCCGCGTGACCTTTCGGCGCGTGTGATCCTTCTGTCCGGGAGAGGAAATTGTTGTGTTGAGAGAGAGAGCGGGAGAAAGAAAGAGTTGGTTGGGAGAGGGAGAAAAGCAAACAGATCGAGAATGTACATCCGCGGAGTCGGGCGTCCCCTCTTACTATCCACTCTCCCATTGTTCCCCGGCTGGTTCGTCAACAAACCGATGCTCCGCAGAAGATTGGATGTTAAAGCCGGCAGTAGAAAAACAAGCGGTATTTGGGGAATCTCTAATTTTGCCTTTTCTCTCTCCCCCCAAAAAAAAAGAGTGATATTTTATTCCTTCCAGCAACTACGCCGTCGGTTCAAACACTCGAAATCGTACATTCGACTCCGTGTTTGAGCTCGTATCTTCCAAACTTGCCATTAGGTTCATGAAATCGAGAGTCTATGTAACAGTGTTGACATCGGNGTGTTTGAGCTCGTATCTTCCAAACTTGCCATTAGGTTCATGAAATCGAGAGTCTATGTAACAGTGTTGACATCGGACACATTCATTCGATTCTACACTAATTTTGGAAAATTAAATTTATTACTCAGTAGAAATATTTGCTATATGCTTAGAGAAGATTAGAGTAATGGTAAATTTGTGTCCATTTTTTTTTACAACGCCTCAAGTAGATTGTTTACAGTGCAGCGGTATCAGAAGCTCTAAAGGAATGTGTCGGTACAATTAGTGGTCACAACAGACTTGTCCGTTACCATAAATTTGGAAATTTGTTGCCAGTATCGGGAACCCTCGTGCCTGACCATTTCTAGAGCCCCGTTTTGGTTTCTCTTCTAGCTAATTATGTACCCTTCAGCCTCATGCAAAATCTCACATTCCTCCTACCTAACTGATAGTAGCTGAATATTGATCAAGCTATGCTACGTAATTGTTTGAAACATAAATATGATAATATTAAGGAAATTCACTCAAATATTTATACTAGAAAAATAAACCTAATTAACCGTTCCACCTCAATAAAACTTCTTGCTTCTGATGTACACTATATGTTTTATGTCGCGACGCTGGTAATTCTGTGGTGACTACTGGGCACAGGAGGGAATTGCTATTAAATATAATATAACACTCTTGGGCAACAATTACAGGCTATTCGCAGTCTATTGAGAACTTCCTTAATAAAGATTTTAAAATGCCTGCTTACGCGTAAATGCGTGTGTTTTCATATGAATGCTGATTGTAATGATTTCAGTAAAGTTGACAGACAAATACGAAAAGTAATTTCATGTTTCATATTAAACGTGAATTGTTTATTTATATGTAAAACGAAGCCTGTTCCTCTTTGTTTCACACAAATTGTGATGAAAACTGGCTGAAGAGTTACGGGCATGTGTTCCTAACAATACAAAAAATCTGTTGAACGGCTCACGTCTGAGTTCACATATGACGTACGGACACGCAGTGACCTGAAAGGAGAAACGGAGCAGAGATTTCAAAAGTGCTCAACTATCCGTGAGCAGCATACATTATTCATTGACTGTCGGTTTCTTACCCAAGCTGCTATCTTAGTTATTGTAATTTTATCGAGCATCGCACAGGAACCAATAACATTTCTGAGGAAGAGAGGAGGCTTCCAGAAATTTAAATACCGTTGAAGATATAAGTTGGAGTGATTGAAAGGACGGGGAAACGGGAGATCCCCGAGAAAAACCTCCGACCAGCGGCATTGTCCGGCACGATTCCCACATGCGAAAATCCGGGAGTGACCCATAAAAGTTCCATCAATTTTGCAGAATGCCAATCATATTTGACGCTGTGGTGAAAAGCTTATTGCCACAAGTCGTGGGAAAGCTTTCGATACACTACCACAATCTAAAGCACAGTAGTCGCGATGTCATTGTTCAGGCAGCGGAGGAATTTCAAAACGTGCTTGGCCGTCGTTGTTGATAACTTTGCATAAAATGCCAGTGATTCTCCCCTCCATGTAGCGCTGGGTTCAGGACATCGCTGTGCCATGAAGAAGCTGCAGAACGCTTTGCAGCACCTCCAGAGGAGGTTCGCGCTTGCACTCAAGACGGAAGTGACGAGATGTCCCAACAGCTGGGCAGACCAGTCGACGATACGGGAATTCTAACAGCGTTCAGCATTCAGTGAAAAGGTTAGATTGCATTAAATACTTTATTATAATGTGTGCTTTATAATTTCTAATGTAAGTTCCTTCCTACTTGGTGATTCTAATGGAAATTGTTTCTGTTGTATTATATCCACACATACACCCTTTAATAATTGCAGTATATATATATATATATATATATATATATATATGTAACGTTTTTGCTGAATTCAAACCCCTTTTAATCATTCATTTTACGATTTCTAAATTAAATTAAGTTCATATCACTTTCTCAAAATATGACAACTGGTGCAGGTGTCTATGTTTCCCACCTCACCTAAAAATCGATTGTCCCACCCTGTCTTCTATCAATAACTTTATTTAAACGTAATAATTATAGTATTAAATTTAATTCTTGTAATATCAGTTTGAAGCCACGTTGTTTAATTTTATATTTTCAGTAACAAATGAATTTTTATAAAAATTTACCAATTTCTTAACTAATAAAATTATTTTTGATAGTTGTACATTAGTGTGTCGACAATATGGAAACATGTACTTTTATCTCTTCCTCTCTGTGTTTGTAAATTCGATTATTTGATTGGTGAAATTCATGAGNAATATGGAAACATGTACTTTTATCTCTTCCTCTCTGTGTTTGTAAATTCGATTATTTGATTGGTGAAATTCATGAGCAAATACATATCTTATAGTTACTTGGCTAAATTATATGAAAAAAAAATTTCCCCCTAATTTTCCTGTTGTTTAAATATCATAATTTCTTTATGTCATTTAAAGAAAAATTATCGCTCTATTTAAAACATTTCATGACATTCCATTGCCAGACAAATAAATGCAAGCCGAATGATATTCAATAAGTATAGAAAGGGATTTTATCCACTGTTTAAAATACGCCAAAGAACAAAAGGAGAGAACAAAAGAAAACACGAATTTCAGAAAGTGAAAGATAGAAAGTCGAATAACCTAGCAGTCAAACAGTTTCTCATTACTCCAACCAGAAAACAATATTTTCCTCTCTTGTACTCATTGTGGCTGATGTTCACAATTTTTCTGTCATTTTTTTTTTTGTCTTTCGCACGTTAGTTCATGTTTCATTGTCTGCTAGGTCCTTTTATGGTTCCTGGTTTCTTGTCGTTCGTTTACTGAGATTAGTTTTGTGTTTTGCTTTCTTTGTTTCTTCTTCGCCTTATTTACAACCCATTAGACACTTACAGAAATCTCACAATATTGTGGTCATTAAAACTTCAGATATAATAGTGCATTAAATTGTTATAAAGATTGTAACGACACGCCACTATCAAGGCACTAATTTCCATCAGCGTGAGGGCCACATATCTGATAGTCTGTGAGCCCAACAACGCAGGTAGGGGACAAGTTATCGCTGGAAAGTGTCCCACTTCCTGGAGTTCTCATGGGGCCGCGGTAGTGCAGTGGTCAAACTACTCGCATTTCACCAACGCGAACCGAGTCTTATTTCCGGCGGGGTCGCGCCCGGATTTTCGCATGTGCGGATCGTGCCGGACGATGCCGCTGATCGGCGGGTTTTCTCGGGGAACTCCCGTTCCCCCCATCTTTGAATTCCGGCGCTGCTCCATACTCACCTCGCTTCACCCTCATCGGCTCTCAAGACCTCGATGTTAAGAGCCGCCCAAATCCTTCCCCTCCTCCCTGAAATTCTCTGTCTATTGTACTTTATTTCGAGTACTAGAACACCCTGGAGTGAGTTTTACGTACATGACTTTGCGTTATACGTAGCGCTATTTACAGCCCATGTTCTCTGTAGGCATGATTTTTCTCATGGTGTTTGCTTGTGATTGGCAGAGTCGAATATTTCCGGGAATAGAATATTTTTTATTGGAACACTTGTAAAAATAGATAAATTTTACTCGCAGCTTGAATTAGAGAACTGACACGTTCTCTGGTTGTATTCGTTTATTCTAATACGTGATTTTAATTTTTTTTTTCCCCTAACCGCTCTGTTTCCGCTCGCGTTATAATATTAAAATTAGATGATGCAGTCGAGAGGCAGCGAATGCCGATTCCGCACTACTATAATATAAAATTAAATAAAATTCAAAACAATGTCATAGAAGTCAACACCTGATAAGAAACAGTGTATTNCACTACTATAATATAAAATTAAATAAAATTCAAAACAATGTCATAGAAGTCAACACCTGATAAGAAACAGTGTATTTGATAGTGAATAAACAGATTTTTGAACTTTATACGTAATAATTAAAACAAAAAAAGCACACGGGAAGATTTAGACTTCAGTAAAATAACTGTTAATTATTAAAAATACATTAATGCCTGCAAACATTAGAGAACCAGCGTGGAACGAACGACATAACATTTTCATGAGAACTCGACTACTCGTAGACAAAGAATGTGAGACGTGAATACTGATGAATAAGCCAGCTGAACCACTCGGATAAAAGCAACCAAATAATTTAACCACCATTCAAGAAACCTTGAGAACTCTTAGGAATCGAATTATTTGACGTTGTATACTAGAAAACTCTCATCACCAGTGTTTGCTTTTCAACCACGGTACGACATGCCTGCGTGCAAAAGGTTTATCAAGAAAGAAAAAATAGAAGTCCTATTTGGTTATCATGTACGTCTGTACCTGGCATAAGTTTAGTTTGTTGTTCCTGCCAGTATATTTATATTTGCAATTGCGCTGGGGTACGTTCTTCTATCGCTCGATTAAATGTAGTCTGGAGCAAAGATTTTGATGAGTAATTTTTTCTACTACGGGATTCAAGAATCACGTGTGTTGAGACTGCATAGTTTTATTCTGTCGCCTATATTAACTCAAATGTCCTAAATGTTTCATTTTTAGACTCGCTGCTTACCAAANTGCATAGTTTTATTCTGTCGCCTATATTAACTCAAATGTCCTAAATGTTTCATTTTTAGACTCGCTGCTTACCAAAGTTACCATTCGTGAAACGGATGTTACACACACCAATATTTACTGTGCCTTTCCGAAAGCAGTAATAAATAAGAAATTATATTAGGCTTTATGTATCAGTGTTATAAAAATATTATGATCTGTCTTATGTGTCCGTGATTTTCAGTTTGATGCAGCTGTCTAATATTTGTTGCCACACAGCATGGTCGAGTACAGTTGCGGGAACGTGCAACCCGAATGTTCCAGAACAGTTGCTCTGATAAGTATGACGCAACTGCATATTAACAATCGTGCACNTGCATAGTTTTATTCTGTCGCCTATATTAACTCAAATGTCCTAAATGTTTCATTTTTAGACTCGCTGCTTACCAAATTTACCATTCGTGAAACGGATGTTACACACACCAATATTTACTGTGCCTTTCCGAAAGCAGTAATAAATAAGAAATTATATTAGGCTTTATGTATCAGTGTTATAAAAATATTATGATCTGTCTTATGTGTCCGTGATTTTCTGTTTGATGCAGCTGTCTAATATTTGTTGCCACACAGCATGGTCGAGTACAGTTGCAGGAACGTGCAACCCGAATGTTCCAGAACAGTTGCTCTGATAAGTATGACGCAACTGCATATTAACAATCGTGCACNGGGAACGTGCAACCCGAATGTTCCAGAACAGTTGCTCTGATAAGTATGACGCAACTGCATATTAACAATCGTGCACCTACTTAAAGAGAGTATATGCTGTTCATGGTAGAGTGAGCACTATTGGAAGACCCCTCATTGGGAATAATAGTCGATTAATATATTTTATTTTAGCATTAGACGTTAAATTCCGAGTGCGGTGGAATATACACGCTGTATTTATTACTTACTTGGCAATATTTATTTTAAAAAGGTGGTTAAAAAAAAATGGCTGAAATGAAAAAGGAACTAAGGCATCAGAAGTGCTCACTTTACCGTGAAAAGCCTATACCAACGTGCCCATAGCTTGTTTGAACTCCACGCATCACTTCGTCTTGTAAAGTGAACATTATATTCCCCTTTATTGTATCTCATTCTGCGATTTTTCTATTTTTCTTGTCACTGCACACTTTCTAACTTTGTCAGAACATCGAAATTTCAAACGCCCATAATATTTGTCTCCGTAGGAAATGAGTCCCAGGGAATGAATAAGCCAGACCCGTGGTTCGATCACACACTAGAGATGTGGGTCCATCAGCCCTCAGCTGTGTGCACAAACTTCTTGATCTCGGGCCAAAGAAGGGGATATCGGCGTTTGACTTGAAGGATGTTAATGGAATGGGAACTCGTGCTCGAGATCCACATACTCCCTCGTCCGCGCGCAGCTGCGTGTGCGCAGGCCGACTCACGTCCATCAAGTAGATAGTAGTTACTCAGTCAGTGGTCACTCGTGTTTCCTTTGGCGGTTGCAGGGAACCTGGGAGGCCGTGAGCCTAATTCCTAACACTTTCCCATTCATTATTCTAGAGAAATGACGTCGTTCCACTATCGGAATGCTTGAAGACAATTTTTAACACCCAGTAGCAAGGCGCGAACAAGAAGCAAAACAAAGCAAATAATAAAAATTACATAGTCAAGAAAAAATATATTTGTCAAAAGAAATTGTACTAAAAGAATGATATAAGCTAGGCAGCTGTCCCCACGCATGAAAATACTTCGAGATTATAAGATATCGGTATGGTCATATACTCGAAAACTGTATCCATTCGTATGTCTGCGCGAATCAAAACTTAGTGAATTTAGTTTTACCAAACAAATATTCCTGTAAAAATTTGAATATTTCCAGTTTACCAATAAAGTTAGGTAGAAATGTCAATTTCTGCGATTTTACAAAAAATTTATGAATTGATATATTTACACCGGAAAAATATAAATTATAAAATTAACTGCTTTTTAATCGGCATTTTACTATTCGTTACAAGAGTTATTGTGTAGCGACAATAATTCCATTAGTAAAACATACGTAAAGTCATTAAAATACAACACTAAAAAACTTTAGATGAAGCAGAATTTGATTTAGGAACTTTGCACTATATTCTAATTCGTGTTTGCTGTATTTGTAGCTGGAAATGCATAGAATAATTATCTGTTAATCAAGGGAGTGTTCGTCAAACTACGTTCATTTGACTCCAGACAGAAAATTTTCTCGATTTTGTGTGGTTTGACACTGACTTGGTGATCCCCGTTTTAATAAATTGTGGAGATAACCGTGCTATATTTACAGATTATAGGCTACAACACAATCAGTAATAGCTACTAATTCTGTTACAGAGAAAACAATTTTAGTTTATTTTATGGTATCATAATAAAAATTACAAATCACTAAATAATTTGAAAAATAAAATTAATATGTATTTTTTTGTGTCATTGTGAGGATTTTAAATTGATAATTGCTAATTTCAAAAAGTTATTTTAACAGAAAGGTTGTTTCATGGAATGTTTTTTCGCGAGAATGGCATGTTGCAATTTATTTGAAATCTGAAACTTGTTCTACGTGCAGTAAGTGTTTAACCTCCAACTATTTTGTATTTAATGTTAATCTCAAAAAATAAAATTTTAATACGGGAGAGCAGCACAACAAACTTCCAAAATTATATTTCATGACATTTTAATAACATGGTGGATTATTTTGAGCTGTTTCTAAATGTATTAACTTATTTCGATTTTGAGACTTGTACGAATATAGATATAAATAAAGATTCCAATTTATCATTAAATTAAATTTTGACTAGCCATTTTCCTCCATTTTGATAGTTTTTCCAGGCTATTAATTCATACCACAATGACGAAGAATGTAACATGCTAACATTTTAGGAAATAATTTTAGACTCTTTACAGCGACCGCAAGGAGGCGAACAATTTGAATCTTATGTGTTCGTATTCCGTAAATGGAAAAGAAAAGTTAGTTTGCTAGGCCACGTAATCGGCCGCGCATCGAGCGTTATGCATGACGAGATCCCCGTAGTTAGAACCGAGTTCTGAACGACGAGGCACCGAAATGGTGGTCGTAAATAGCGCCATGCTGGAAGTTGGGTGCGAACCAGCAACCCCTTGGCGTGCACGGCAACCGGTGACCTTTGATCCTAGGGCTGTCGACAGATTTAAGATTAAGAAGGGGAATCTCCCTAACCAGAATGACGTACGATGCTTGTTAACCTGGGACCAGATTGCGTGCTCGAAACAGAGTAGCAAGATGACTCTATGAACGACACTGGCACGTAAGTCAAGTGCCTCGTCGCCCTTGTGAGCGAGACGCTGAACTGGCAGTTGNTGACTCTATGAACGACACTGGCACGTAAGTCAAGTGCCTCGTCGCCCTTGTGAGCGAGACGCTGAACTGGCAGTTGAATGGCGCACGACATGAAACTTTATGGAGGACTCCGTTATTTTATGGCTCTCTTATAAAGGTAAACGAGTACTCAACCACACTCTGCTACGTACAATTTTCGTATATATCGTCCTGTGAGCACACCTTTTATTCACTTTGAAGATGAATTCTAGTTACCAAACTAAATACGAAAACTATTAACGAAATAGATACGCCCCATTCGCAACCAAGAAACACGGAAAAAAAGATCCATGGTAAATAAACCGCGTCTGTATTTATAAAATCACTCCGCGCCATTTGGTTCTTTAAACGATTTACAAGAGATTTATTTGGATATTTTGGTTTAGACTATGCATTGCAAGCTTCGACACCACAGTTAAACGGGCAAATTATTCATTAATCTAGGGTAAGCAACACGTAGGTGCATCATTGGCATTAGTCTCTTACAGGGTGGTTCATCTCTTATCGCAAGGTACAGCCACATGCACAACATAACGGGAAAATGCTTGACCGTTCCTCTGTACCGTCTTTTTTGTGTATCGCGATAATTTTCCAGCTGCCTTCACGTTCATCAGCTTCCATCTGCTGATCTCAACGCGATATTTTCACGCCAAGGAATTAAACTACCCTCGTCGTATGTACTTCACCTTTCCGGCCACTCAAGTGCTTTATCGTATTTTAACTGGGCATTTTGAGTAGGTCGCATTATTAACCATACTGACGTAGTTTATTTTAACTGTATTGGGTCCATGGCATAAAGTTGATCAGGAGGCGGCTAGCAAATGAGGCACAATTTTCAAAGGTTGCGAGGAAATCGAACTCGAAGTCTCGTGGCTTAGTACCTTGTATATCTTGGTCGTGCATGGATGAGACACCCTATTTAGTGATTTCAGTTAGCAGAATGCTATTGAATGGAATTACAGTTAATAAGTTGTTATTGACTTGTGTGCCAGTTAATTCAATGGGAATCCATACCCAGGTTAGAGTAATTCACTATAAATCGGTATGAATCAGTCGAAATAGATCACCAAATAATCCATTTGTTACTAATATGGAGCAACTTCATTATTTCAGCTTAAAGCTTAGTCTTACCTAGGCCGCAAAACGTTAAGCGCAGCTAGAGGAAAAAAATATTAAAAAAACAACAAATAAATTTTTGCAAAGAATACTATTTCAGAAATGGTTCATCTCTCGAAAATAGTTTCCGTTCTATATTTCTGTCTGTAATGCGTATATACTGAAAGTGAAAAGGGGCTCAAACGGGTGTTGATTTTTTTCTTAAAGTATGAAAACTTTTCTTTAGAATGTAGAAAATAGTGGGAAGTGCATCATGCCTTTATCGCGAACTGACAGGCTACCGCTGAAAGTCTTATAGATGGGGCCACCCGTTTTTCGCGAAAAGATACCTCGACCAGTTGTACTCCAAAACATGTTTGTTCAGAACCACTATCGCTAGGGGCAGTGATATTTCGCGAAAAGATTTCGAGACAAGATACAGTCCGAAGCACAGTAGGATCATTCAGCTTATTTGATTGGCTAAAAAAAATGTTCTGGACCGTGTTAATCATTTGTGCACTAATCACAAAGGTCCAGTGTCGGAGTTACTTAGTCCTGAGTGGTTTGGTCAAAGACGGACACGGCACCAGCAGCCAATGGATGTATAACAAAAGCTGAGGTGTGTATATAGTATTGAAGTCGACTGTGTGCTCCGATTTTGACGCGAAAAGTCACTGGCCCTAACTATCGCTGTTGGATGATTTTAACTGGAACGCGTCTTAAGTGTCTGCCAGACTATCGCTGGTTCCAGTGTCGGGTTAACGTTATTCTGATTGGCCCAGTCGAATAGAAAATGTCTTCTGACACCGACAAGCAGCCAATAGCAAAAGGGTATTTGTAAACCTGCAAGTAGGAAGTTGAAATATACTCTGTACATAAAGTATTTTCGCGAAAAACAGGTGGCCCTACTCGAAAAGGTAGTTGGCCGACGGAAGGCCTACGCGACTGTTCAGTTTCTTGCGCGTAAAGGCGATGCGGCGTGTGATGCGCATGCTCAGGTCGCCCTAGCGCTCTTGCGTTCATAAGGCTCAGGACACACTGTGTAGATAAGACTCACGCCACCATGCGGTCAGTGCACTCCGCCGTGAGCGTTTATCGCTTCGGGAAGTGTTTCGGCCGCTGCGGATTAGCCCACAAAGTCTGTTCTTGACAACTGTGTTCTTTTATCTCCACGTTACTTAAAGAACTTGTGTGGAAAATTCCTACTCGCTCAACCGTAATAAAATTAAATGAAAATGAAAATTAAAGAACATTTTTATACCCTTAGAGAGACAAGTTAATTACGATTTCTTGTTTCTTCTGATCTCTAAACCGATCTTCACGGTTGGCCAACTTTCATGACTAAGAATTTCTTATTATAAAACATACGCATTATGAACCTATCAACTGCAGACTGACTCGTGTGTGCGATAACGAAGAAACAACAAGACACGGCTCACAGGCAATTTTCTCATTCGGTTAGTCGGTAAAAAAAGTATTTCAAAGTTGGTCAGAATTATGACATATGGGGCACAGAAAAATATCGGCCAACAAAACAAAACGTTCGGAAACTAATACTTTTATTTTCTCATCGACATCACTAACAACAAGTAAAAGGTGCTGCTACTTAGCGATTAATACTNAAAAAACAACAAATAAATTTTTGCAAAGAATACTATTTCAGAAATGGTTCATCTCTCGAAAATAGTTTCCGTTCTATATTTCTGTCTGTAATGCGTATTTACTGAAAGTGAAAAGGGGCTCAAACGGGTGTTGATTTTTTTCTTAAAGTATGAAAACTTTTCTTTAGAATGTAGAAAATAGTGGGAAGTGCATCATGCCTTTATCGCGAACTGACAGGCTACCGCTGAAAGTCTTATAGATGGGGCCACCCGTTTTTCGCGAAAAGATACCTCGACCAGTTGTACTCCAAAACATGTTTGTTCAGAACCACTATCGCTAGGGGCAGTGATATTTCGCGAAAAGATTTCGAGACAAGATACAGTCCGAAGCACAGTAGGATCATTCAGCTTATTTGATTGGCTAAAAAAAATGTTCTGGACCGTGTTAATCATTTGTGCACTAATCACAAAGGTCCAGTGTCGGAGTTACTTAGTCCTGAGTGGTTTGGTCAAAGACGGACACGGCACCAGCAGCCAATGGATGTATAACAAAAGCTAAGGTGTGTATATAGTATTGAAGTCGACTGTGTGCTCCGATTTTGACGCGAAAAGTCACTGGCCCTAACTATCGCTGTTGGATGATTTTAACTGGAACGCGTCTTATGTGTCTGCCAGACTATCGCTGGTTCCAGTGTCGGGTTAACGTTATTCTGATTGGCCCAGTCGAATAGAAAATGTCTTCTGACACCGACAAGCAGCCAATAGCAAAAGGGTATTTGTAAACCTGCAAGTAGGAAGTTGAAATATACTCTGTACATAAAGTATTTTCGCGAAAAACAGGTGGCCCTACTCGAAAAGGTAGTTGGCCGACGGAAGGCCTACGCGACTGTTCAGTTTCTTGCGCGTAAAGGCGATGCGGCGTGTGATGCGCATGCTCAGGTCGCCCTAGCGCTCTTGCGTTCATAAGGCTCAGGACACACTGTGTAGATAAGACTCACGCCACCATGCGGTCAGTGCACTCCGCCGTGAGCGTTTATCGCTTCGGGAAGTGTTTCGGCCGCTGCGGATTAGCCCACAAAGTCTGTTCTTGACAACTGTGTTCTTTTATCTCCACGTTACTTAAAGAACTTGTGTGGAAAATTCCTACTCGCTCAACCGTAATAAAATTAAATGAAAATTAAAGAACATTTTTATACCCTTAGAGAGACAAGTTAATTACGATTTCGTGTTTCTTCTGATCTCTAAACCGATCTTCACGGTTGGCCAACTTTCACGACTAAGAATTTCTTATTATAAAACATACGCATTATAAACCTATCAACTGCAGACTGACTCGTGTGTGCGATAAAGAAGAAACAACAAGACACGGCTCACTAGCAATTTTCTCATTCGGTTAGTCGGTAAAAAAAGTATTTCAAAGTTGGTCAGAGTTATGACATATGGGGCACAGAAAAATATCGGCCAACAAAACAAAACGTTTGGAAACTAATACTTTTATTTTCTCATCGACATCACTAACAACAAGTAAAAGGTGCTGCTACTTAGCGATTAATACTGGAATTGCGATTTGTCCCACAGTGATTGTAAACTATGGGTTCTTTAAAATTTTAAATCTGTAAGTAACTTAATTTTTAAATTGACCTGACTTAAGCCACCGCCTCTTAGTGTTTCCCAAATTTATAAGATTTTAAACTTACGTTAGAATTAAGTTACACAAATATTTTTCCTGATGCTTCATTCGAAGTCCAACTTCAAAACTTATTTGTTACTCATAATTTGCGAGTAAGTTACACGGAAAATACATAAAGAGATACAATATACNCCAACTTCAAAACTTATTTGTTACTCATAATTTGCGAGTAAGTTACACGGAAAATACATAAAGAGATACAATATACAACCCTTGCTTAGATGTAAAACAAATTGTGCTGCTTGGCCTCACTATTTCAGTTCAGAGGTTATCAAATTGGAAAAAAACAGGCACCTTGTTTTACGCGAATGGATTCAACGACGAGTCGTAATACAAAAATACTTTAGTTCAGATCTACTTTCGCGTTTGGAGCTGAGTGATTTGGGCCGCTCTTAACATCGATATCTTGAGAGCCGATGAGGGTGAAGCGAGGTGAGTATGGAGCAGCGGGTATTCAAGGGCGGGGGAAATGGGAGATCCCCGAGAAAACCCACAGACCAGAAGAATCGCTCGGCACGATTCCCACATGCGAGAATCCGGGAGAGACCCCACTGGGAATCGAACTCGGTTCGCCTAAGTGGGAGGCGAATAGACAGACCACTACTCCACCGCGTCTTAGGTGTCTGCCTGCAAATAAGGGGCTTTCAGTATCAAAGCAACTTAATTCTGAGCGGACCATTCANTTTGCATGAAACAGTTGTGATGTAGTGCTGTAAAGAGCGTTCACTGTAAATAAACGAGAACGATGAGTAACCTAAAGAACGAAAAAATGAGCTTCGGAGTTACCTCGACGTAGCAAGCACCCCTTTAACACTTTTCGGCTTGGGGAACCTTGTCACGTAAAACTTGAAGACAAGAAATGAATCATTTAAGCCTCTACGAAATCATGTAAATACGAAAATAAGCAGTTTTTTAAACTTTTTAATCTACTGCAATAAAAATGTTTCTACCAAACATATATATACTCTATATATTTGTTTAAACGTAGTTTCCTAAATTATAGCTCCTCCAGTCCTTCGTAAACATATTTCAAAATAATCTAGCAATTAATAACTTTTCTTCTCTGTATTTTTTTTTTTTTTTTTCGAAGAAAATATAATTTATTTTATTTACCTTTCCTCTTACGCATCCTCCTTTAGTGGCTCGGCGCAAAATTTTTTTTAATTTCTATTAAAATCGTTTATAATTTTACTCGCATTATGGTTTCAACTTGTTGTGAGCAAAATATTAAAGTGAGTGAGTGAGTGAGTGAAGAAATTTGTGCGGCTTTTAACGTTGTGGTCTTGAGAGCCGATGATGTTGAAGCGAGTTGAGGATATAGCAGTCGCCGACCAGCGGCGTCGTCCGGCGCGATTCACACATGCGAAAATCCGGGAGCGACGCGCAAGGCATTAAACAACACATAGGGACATAAACAGATTTCTATATCTACCACATACAGCCATGTGGTAATACACAATTTCCTCGCTCGAGATATCGTGAGTTAAGTATACAAATACTACCTACAGTTTTAGGGGTTCCTTATTTCAGTCTATTTTCNGTATACAAATACTACCTACAGTTTTAGGGGTTCCTTATTTCAGTCTATTTTCACTCCTATTTCAGGAAGTACTTGCGCAGTTTCATAATCGTGCCGCATGCTTAGGCCGCTAAACGGTGGGCAGAGTTTCAGCAAACTAAACGTTTTATTCAGAAAACTGTTCATATCTGAGCGATGTCTGTTAACCAGTAGCATCCAAGACCTATTTCACGTCCGAAGAACGGTTCCATTTCATATTTTCGTCGCCAATGTGTATTTTTATAACTGAATTTCGTAAAAATGGACATTATAAGAATCATTTCATGAACAAAAATGTGTTATTAAATACTTTAAGTAGTTTATAAACTTACAGCAAACGTTTGTTGCAATAAAATGAAATGGTCCCCGACAGTTGGTAGAGGCGAGTTTCCAACGGAAATACCGCACGTCAATTCACTGCCTTGGGCGTAGAGACGACGAGGCATGTGATGTGCGGTCTCTGGGTCGCCCTTAGCGTCCCCGCGCAGCTGGCTAGGATTCGGACAGGCAAGACTCTTCATGGAGGAGGCACCTTTGATAAAAGCCTTCTCCCTTCCTCGCCCGTTACTGTGAGACCCTGGGTAGCCACAGATAATGGAAATAAACATCATAATGGAAAAGCATGAAATGATTTCTGTACAATATATGCATTTCAGCGTATTTTATTACGTTATTTATATCTTCCTTAAGTAAAGAGAGGGTCGATAGAGGGTGGCTAAAAGTCGCCCCCGACGTATAGTTTTCTAAAAAGAATAAAAACAATAGGACTTAACCGTTTAAGACGTGATTTAATTTGTGGTTTGAGTTATTGTAAACGAGACATTTTATAACTCCTACTGTGCTTTAAGTCGCCGACGTATCATTTGTTTGGTTGTCACAACAAATGAAATATAGGCGTTTTGTCCTTAAAGTGAATATGGCGTAGAGTGATTACGTCAGCTGAGCAAAAACAATCTCAATATCCCAACATTGAACTCTTTTTCTACCAACATTGATATGATTTGAGTTTAGAATACTGTTTAGTAAACAAGTGCTTTGATAAGTTTGTACTCTTTCTATAACCAATTTGTAATGAAGTTTCATTAAATTCAAATTGGTTAAAGTATTTAATTCATATAAAAGTGCTTGTTTTTTTTAAATTACGATATTAACAAACACGTTCATCACTGTTGACCGTGTGACTTTGACAGCTGTATTGGTGTGCGAGTAGATCAAAGAACTGAAGTAGCACTCTGGTTCCTATGATTAACCCTACAGCCAGAATCCATGCTCAGGTACGTCACTGATCCGGTCTCACGCTTCAGAGGACTAGGAATTTTCAGGACGAGCATATGAGGGTGGTGTGACAAGAGTTCCATCACAGATTAAGTTATTGCTCAGAAGCTATGCGGCACTGCAGTATATTTAACGTAGGTGCGTCGGTAGCTCTGCGGGGGCTGCAGAACGCTCTAGAATCAGATCTTGTTTCTCAATGACTTTTCCACACTGAAAACGATACCCATCTGGCAACAGAGTAAAGAATTTGTCTACTTATTACAAACCATTCTTACGAAAATAGTTGAAAAAGGTTTTCTTGTATCTCTACAGCGGAAATATCGACTATTTACAACACACGTTGATTTAGAAGACTTAACAATAATGTTTTGATCTTAACGTTTATAAAAAACTTGAAGTCTACAACATTACATTGTTAAAATTGAACATTCGTTTTACACATTCCACTCTAAAATTTTGCTAAATTAACTATTATTAATTTGTATTGTTACAAAAATTTTAATGATAACAATTTTTAAAAGAATTCTTTGAAAAATCACAAAAAAAAANAAAAAAAAAAAAAAAAAAAAAAAAAAAAAAAAAAAAAAAAGTCGGTTACCGTTTACCGTTTGGCAAATTCATCCACTGGCACCAACTTGGATTCACTTTCTGCCGTATTGCTATGTTGACTCGCATAGCAATAGTTTGTGACACGAAATTTTGTTTCTCTTGTGCAAGCGAGGAATATGGCCACAAGTTTGGCGTACTATCAGTTATACACGGAAATAAAATGGACCTGTAAGATAGGCAAAACTCGTAAAAAATTGCGATGTGGATAAAATAATTTATGAACAAACTAAACATAATCAAACAATAAAAATAAAAGGTTCTAATATATTTCGAAAATAATTTTAAAAAAACCCTGTTATCTTACAAAAACTACAAAATGTACGAAAATGCCGGTTATGGCAGACACTGCAGTCTTGCACACGAAGTAAACAAATTAAATTTTAAACAAGATGTGAGTGATATAACTAATGAGCCTACTTTCCTCAACATTGGTGCAATTAATTTTAAAATGTAGTAGCACATTCGATGATTGTATACTGCCAATATACAAAGTTAAGTTAAAATATATTACATAACTTCGTAGGTATATCACACAAAGCTAAAAAGTATTTACAGGCGCCATTCTGAAAGTAAGTGCATCATACTTTAAAAAAATAAGTATATTAAAATGGCCTACCGCAGAACAACATCTTCGCCAAATTTTGAAATAATGGGTAGATTGTTCGCGAGATGAATAAATGCCTGACCATCTTAAAATACACCAGTTTACAACATGTGTTGCAGTAATATTTGTTTGCCAAGTTTGATAGGAATCTGTCAATTATTTCCCGAGATATGACAAAAACTTCATTTAGTTGCATATAGCTCTCTTACAAAATGGCGGAGGCAATATTCTTCCTGTAGATACAGTTAATATATGTATTATCTACTGCCGAATTACAAAGTTATTTTGTATTTGGTTACATAATTTCGACGATATGGCATTCTAAGCTTAAATTTCAATATTGCCGCCATTGTGAAAAATGTTTCTTGGATGTTTAACATATATCATGTATCATTATCTGCATCAGAACTACTTGTTGGCCAAATTTGGTAGGAATCGGTAATTTTTTCCAGATACATATATGACATAATAACTTTATTTATTCGTATGACACTATCTTCCAAAATGGCAGACAAAGGTGTTTATGTATTGGTATATAATGCTTGTAACCGATACTTTCAGTATGTAAAATTTGGTCGGAATTGTTAAAATTGTATGGCAGATATACCAAACAAACTTAACATTTGTATGGCCACCATTTTGAAAATAAGTACCTAATAAAGTTTAATAACTTATATTTACTTAGTCTATCATAATATTTCTTACCTGCTGAATTGGGTGAGAATTGGTTAAATAGTTTTTGAGATATAATGATAAATCTAAATTTTTTATTTGTTGCTATTAAATGGCGTAATAACAACACTGTCTATATAAAAATGTGATGCTTATACAATGCTCTGCAGAATACAAAATTTCGTTTAAATCGGTTTAATGTTTCTCGAGATATGACATATCAGCACAAATTTTAAAATGGCTACCATTTTGAAAGTAAGGGTCTGACGTCATCGAAATCTATAAAAGTCAGGTGTCCTTACTAAGTGCCATATGTGAGCCAAGTTCGGTGAAATTCGGTCAACGCGTTTAAAAATCGAAAAGGGGGGCACACGCGCAGAGACGCGCACACACATGCACACGCATACACACACTTTAACACCTACATTCACACAGACAGGAAAGTGATCTCAAAAGCATTTCTTTCCTTCGGAAAGTAGGCTAAAATTCAATAAATGCATTTATATTATATAATTTAAATTTTAACCTAAAATACTTTTATTTAAAAAGACAGGAAAGTAAATAAAAATTAAAAAGTAAAGAATTTATAACATCTCTGCGTTATGAACCGTCTCTCTAATTGTAAAAGCTTGCTATTCCCCTAGGAAAATAAAAAAATTAACAAGACTTGAATTAATGTAATTCGAATAAATTATTTTAAAGTCACGTATATAACCGGCACAGTAATATTTTCTCATCATTATTGTGAAATATTTGTGCAGCACTTTGATTTAGAAAATCCAATAATTTTTAGACGCGTTTTTTTATTTATTTCCAACGCGTAGAATACAATTTTCAATTCAAACAAATGACTTTAATTTGTGAAGAGTTGCTCTTTTCTTATTCATACGTCCTTTTTTATCATCTCAAAATGAAATAATGGTTTTAAAATTGAATAATAAATAAAATGTTCTCTCGGTGACCATTTATGAGAAACTGTGGTAGAAAATACTTATAGGTATTCCTTCCGCCATACGTAAAATTAACATTGCAATGTGCCTGATTACTTTATTCAAGCGTCGGTCTTGTGAAACTGTGAAACTATTATACAAATTAATATTACACAATTTTCAAATTCCTACACACAGACTATATGCGTTAAAAAAGAAGAAATAAAAAAAAATTCTGTATTCGTACATGTTTGCCTAAAACTTGTAAATTCAGCGTCCAGCCTCGGAACTACTATCCCTCCTTCATTACCACCTTTACTAGGCGCATGCCAGTTAAAGTACCCGTTAAAATACGTGCAGGTAGGGCAAGATACATTTTTCAAAGATGGATTTCAAAAGTGCTCAAATGCCGTTAAACATACTACACAAATAAACTAACTAATGTAAAGATTCAAAACATTCATTGCTTCAAAATAATTAATGTTGTGGTATTTGCCATTTGACCTGTAGCGTCTCATCAGCCCAAAAACCGAAGAAGTAAAAAAAATAAAATTAATTTTTTGCATTATGGCATCGAAACTGTTTTACAAAATCATTTTAAAATTCTCATATTTAATGTTGACATAGTTAATTATGCAAAAACAGGTAAAAAAAATTAAGCAGAGAAAAATTTTAATACATAAAATATTATCAAATATACTGATAATCTTGTTTACTGGAACGGGAAACAAATTTTAATTTAATTCAGGAAAAATCAGCTTAAATAGGTGTGAAGGTGTTTAAACGCAACGCAGTGATTATTTTGAGAAATAGAATTTGTTACCATCAGATAATACTCAAAAAAAAAATTATATATATGTAAAATTTTACCATTTTATGCGGCTGAAATTGAACTCCGTCCTCTAAGACAATAATTTTTCCTTGTGATCTTATATATAGTAATATTCGTTTCTATAGTTAATATTGGTTTTTTTTTTTGTGTACCTTTTTATTAATTTTAAAATGATCTAATACTAGTTTTATTTCCAACGAATCAAAACTTATTTTCACTATCCCGCCAGTTTCCATTACATACATTTTTTACCCTAACCCAGTGAATTCTTCTACTCTTTCTCCAGCATGCACTTCTGTCATTTTCCTAAAAATCATTGTTCCTCTTAGGAATGCCAATGAATAACCACTCTTACAGAAGTGTTTTAATGAAATTTTTGTAAGTGCTCTTAAAATGCTTTACTGTTTCTGTTACAGAGGATCTGCGTTTATGCAGCAAATATAATTTTTTTAATATATTTCAGTTTTATCACCGTATAGAGAAAAAATTTCTCAGTTCTTTTGACATTTATAAAATCAACGTTTCATGATATATTGGTATTCTTAATTAATCCGTATGTGCAGTTGATAATTTTCCCCAGAAAATTCAACACACCGCTAACATTTGGTTGAAAAACTAATTTTTACTTACTTCTCCACGAGACTAATTTTTTAACAAAGCTTTATCAAATATATGCAAAGTTTAAAAATCTTTTTTTCGAAATCATTTCATGTTCCGCTTTTTTTTCTATGTTCTAATTGACAATATTTCTAAATTAATACGATTAGTTAATTTTTTTTAATTTGTCCAGTTTTAACTAGCCTCTTTTCTAAATACCAGTTTACGTTTCTATAAAATGAAATATATTTGTCTTCGATATGTGAAGTTTTCCAGTTATATTCGTTTTCATCAAGAGTTTTTCCAAGATATCTCACATCACCATAATTTGATATATTAAAACCTATTTTTCCAAAACTCTTTGAAGTGATTCAGAATATTTATTGAGTATGTGGTCATAAGTTATTTATTTTGCTTGTTTTTTTGTTTCAGAATGGGTAAATGTATTATTTGTTCACTAAGTATGTGTAATTATAAAAATTGAAAGTAAGCTAACAATATTAATAATAAATATATTTTTAATATTTTTCTTTTGAAATTTGTAAGTTTAGACAACAGTTTTGTTCGCAAATGTTCATAATTGTATTGTAAACTTTAATTTTAAAAATTTGTAGATTAAGAGATATGAATAACACTCGGGAGGTGGTGATGGATGGTGTATCGTCATCACAACATATTTTAATGAAAGTCATATTTATGCGTTTGGGACGCAACGTATAGTAAACGCTTATGTTTGACATTAGTCTATAATGGCACAACTCACTAGATGCGTGCTGAGTGGCTCAAATTAAACAGGCCTAGTTTTTTATTTTAAAAAGGAATAAATACATTTTGTTCGCTCTCTTACACGGTAGACGTTGAAGAGGTAACATATATGTTATTTTTGCTACATAAATCAATTTAAAATTCACAACATTTTACAATAAAAGATACATACAGTTATTATGTTACTCAAGACTTGTTTAGGATGCCTTTTGCGTAAATATTTAGAATGAAAAACTAAAATATAAAATAAATTTGACGTCTTAATTTAATAAGATATTTCATATCATTTTCTAGATGACTTCAAGGCATTATAATTGAAGTTTTCTTTGTCTTACACATTTTCAGGTGTATCGTGATACTACGCTAGTGTATAAATATTGAAATTGATCTACAAAGCTATTGTGATCCAAGTTTGAGCTCGAAAATGTAATTCGTGAAATAATTGGTAATGCTGAAAAACACTAAAAAGCATATATCCCATACACAAGATTTTGGAAATAATAAAATAAAAAACTTAATTATGCAAATATATTTTATGGCTAGCAATAAATATATTTTGGATTATTGTGGATTCGAGTCGCTATAAGATCAACTTTTTGTTACAGATCTTCTGATAACGTTGCCCCAGGCAGATAATTTATATTTTGTTACATTTATAAAATATTTATTTGCGAGTTATATCGCTGATTTTATCGTCCGTAAACTACTTTATATGAAGATTTTTTGCGACATTATTGCTGCAGTTTTTAAGTGATTCAGTGTAAAGCAAACTCGTTAGGAAGCCATGATTTTTACATTTATTTCAAGTGGCGGAGAAAAATAAAAATCTAACATTACATTATTTCATCATATTTTAATACTATCTTCAGAATAATTCCGACAAGGCATCTCAAGTTTCGTCAGAATTTGTCGTGTCGTAACGGAGGGAAAATTTCCCCTAAGCATTCCTTAAGAATACCCCGAGAACACACTAGCACTCCACCATAAGCAATTACAGTGACCGCAATTCACCAATCATCTCGCTTATGATTCAGTAATGAACTTGAGTAAAATGTAGATTACCATAGACATGATTATTAACAGGAAAATGAGGTGACTACTCCCATAAAAATAAAATACACGCAACGGAGGTTAATACTTTATATAATCCATGCCAGTGCTGTTCTCTTTTTTTATATCCTCCGACAATAAAAGGTTACAGTCGCCCAAACGGATACATGATTAATTTAATACAAAAATATACTCTTAATAAAATGCAATGCATTCCCTTTAAAAATACGTTAATATACACACGACTATAAATACTAAGTGTCTTTACAAACTGCTAAAAATATTTAAAGTGCCATCACAAAAGTTACTTTAAAAAACCACATATGGGTTTACACCAGTACATGACTCGCAGAATTACAATATTTAAGATTCTACCCCTAAAAATCAAAGATATTTTCNCCTTAATATTTATTGGTGTTGACCGCCGGCAGGCTTCGCTAGCGCGTGTGTTCTGACGGCCAAAAATACATGGACGTGGGGAGCGTCAATTCTACACAAATAAACTAACTAACGTAAAGATTCAAAACATTCATTGCTTCAAAATAATTAATGTTATGGTATTTGCCATTTGACCTGTAGCGTCTCATCAGCCCAAAAACCGAAGAAGTCAAAAAAATTCATTTTTTGCATTATGGCATCGAAACTGTTTTACAAAATCAGTTTAAAATTCTCATATTTAATGTTGACATAGTTAATTATGCAAAAACAGGTAAAAAAATTTAAGCAGAGAAAGATTTTTATGGATAAAATATTATCAAATATACTGATAATCTTGTTTACTGGAACGTGAAACAAATTCTAATTGAATGCATTAGGAAAAATTAGCTTAAATAAGTGTGTAGGTGTTTAAACGCAATGCAGTGATTATTTTGAGAAATAGAATTTGTTACTATCAGATAATTCTCAAAAAAAAATTATATATATGAAAAATTTTACCATTTTATGCGGCTGAAATTGAACTCCGTCCTCTAAGACAAATATTTTTCCTTCTGATCTTATATATAGTAATATTCGTTTCTATTGTTAATATTGGTTTTTTTTTTGTACCTTTTTATTAGTTTTAAAATTATCTAATACTAGTTTTATTTCCAACGAATCAAAACTTATTTTCACTATCCCGCCAGTTTCCATTACATACATTTTTTACCCTAACCCAGTGAATTCTTCTACTCTTTCTCCAGCATGCACTTCTGTCATTTTCCTAAAAATCATTGTTCCTCTTAGGAATGCCAATGAATAACCACTCTTACAGAAGTGTTTTAATGAAATTTTTGTAAGTGCTCTTAAAATGCTTTACTGTTTCTGTTACAGAGGATCTGCGTTTATGCAGCAAATATAATGTTTTAAATATATTTCAGTTTTATCAACGTATAGAGAAAAAATTTCTCAGTTCTTTTGACATTTATAAAATCAGCGTTTCATGATATATTGGTATTCGTAATGAATCCTTATGTGCTGTTGATAATTTTCCCCCGAAAATTCAACACACCGCTAACATTTGGTTGAAAAACTAATTTTTACTTACTTCTCCACGAGACTAATTTTTTAACAAAGCTTTATCAAATATATGCAAAGTTTAAAAATCTTTTTTTCGAAATCATTTCATGTTTCGCTTTTTTTTCTATGTTCTAATTGATAATATTTCTAAATTAATACGATTAGTTAATTTTTTTTAATTTGTCCAGTTTTAACTAGCCTCTTTTCTAAATACCAGTTTACGTTTCTATAAAATGAAATATATTTGTTTTTGATATGTGAAGTTTTCCAGTGATATTCGTTCTCATCAAGAGTTTTTCCAAGATATCTCACATCACCATAATTTGATATATTAAAACCTATTTTTCCAAAACTCTTTGAATTGATTCAGAATATTTATTGAGTATGTGGTCATAAGTTATTTATTTTGCTTGTTTGTTTGTTTTAGAATGGGTAAATGTATCATTTGTTCACTAAGTATGTGTAATTATAAAAATTGAAAGTAAGCTAACAATATTAATAATAAATATATTTTTAATATTTTTCTTTTGAAATTTGTAAGTTTAGACAACAGTTTTGTTCGCAAATGTTCATAATTGTATTGTAAACTTTAATTTAAAAAATTTGTAGTTTAAGAGATATGAATAACGCACGGGAGATGGTGATGAATGGTGTATCGTCATCACAACATATTTTAATGAAAGGCATATTTATGCGTTTGGGACGCAACGTATAGTAAACGCTTATGTTTGACATTAGTCTATAATGGCACAACTCACTAGATGCGTGCTGAGTGGCTCAAATTAAACAGGCCTAGTTTTTTATTTTAAAAAGGAATAAATACATTTTGTTCGCTCTCTTACACGGTAGACGTTGAAGAGGTAACATGTAGTTATTTTTGCTACATAAATCAATTTAAAATTCACAACATTTTATAATAAAAGATATATACAGTTATTATGTTACTCAAGACTTGTCTAGGTTGCCTTTTGCGTAAATATTTAGAATGAAAAACTAAAATATAAAAGAAATCCGACGTCTTAATTTAATAAGATATTTCATATCATTTTCTAGATGACTTCAAGGCATTATAATTGAAGTTTTCTTTGTCTTACACATTTTCAGGTGTATCGTGATACTACGCTAGTGTATAAATATTGAAATTGATCTACAAAGCTATTGTGATCCAAGTTTGAGCTCGAAAATGTAATTCGTGAAATAATTGGTAATGCTGAAAAACACTAAAAACCATATATCCCATACACAAGATTTTGGAAATAATAAAATAAAAAAATTCATTTTGCAAATATATTTTATGGCTAGCAATAAATATATATTTGGGTTATTGTAGATTCGTATCACTATAAGATCAACTTTTTGTTACAGATCTTCTGATAACGTTGCCCCAGGCAGATAATTGATATTTTGTTACATTTATCAAATATTTATTTGCGAGTTATATCGCTTGATTTTATCGTCCGTAAACTACTTAATATGAAGATTTGTTGCGAAATTATTGCTGCAGTTTTTAAGTGATTCAGTGTAAAGCAAACTCGTTAGAAAGCCGGGATTTTTACATTTATTTCAAGTGGCGGAGAAAAATAAAAATCTAACATTACATTATTTCATCATATTTTAATACTATCTTCAGAATAATTCCGACAAGGCATCTCAAGTTTCGTCAGAATTTGTCGTGTCGTAACGGAGGGAAAATTTCCCCTAAGCATTCCTTAAGAATACCCCGAGAACACACTAGCACTCCACCATAAGCAATTACAGTGACCGAAATTCACCAATCATCTCGCTTATGATTCAGTAATGAACTTGAGTAAAATGTAGATTACCATAGACATGATTATTAACAGGAAAATGAGGTGACTACTCCCATAAAAATAAAATACACGCAACGGAGGTTAATACTTTATATAATCCATGCCAGTGCTGTTCTCTTTTTTTATATCCTCCGACAATAAAAGGTTACAGTCGCCCAAACGGATACATGATTAATTTAATACAAAAATATACTCTTAATAAAATGCAATACATTCCCTTTAAAAATACGTTAATATACACACGACTATAAATACTAAGTGTCTTTACAAACTGCTAAAAATATTTAAAGTGCCATCACAAAAGTTACTTTAAAAAACCACAAATGGGTTTACACCAGTACATGACTCGCAGAATTACAATATTTAAGATTCTACCCCTAAAAATCAAAGATATTTTCNACTTCTTGTAAAAAATGCCTACGCACTTAGGTATTACCAGGCATATGAAACCGAAAGCTCATTTTCTTAATGTGGTGGGGGGGGGGGGCGCGGTGGCTGAGCGGTTAGACTGTTCCCGTCTAGGTGAACCGGGTTCAATCCCCGGCCTGTTCACTCCGGATTTTTGCAAGTGGGAATCGTGCCGGACAATGTCACTGGTTGGCTGGTTTCCTCGGGGACCTCCCGTTTCCCCCACCCTTGCATTCCGGCACTGCTCCATATCCACCTCGTTTCACACTCACCGACTCTCAATATCTTGTTGTTAAGAGCCACCTTTACCCCTTAACTCTACTCCACTTCTCTCCCGTGGCTGCACCCTGTTATGATTGGTCCCGTTCAAACTTCCTAACCAAGCAAAACCAAAGAAAAGGAGCCACATAGTTCACCAACGCCAAGCCAGAACGATTGCAGACACGACAGAATAATGGCGCAAAGACGCCATAAAACTGTTTGAGTATCAAAACATCAAATTAAGAATTATTGCAACAAGTAGATNATCAAATTAAGAATTATTGCAACAAGTAGATGGGGCATTCACACAAGACGCCCGGCAACAGCGAAGATGCTGATCCAAGAGCATTTCAGGGTAGCAACACAAAAACCGAAACAGTCCGCCTCCAAAGCACTGAGGGAACCAATAGGAGCAAAGTTCGTCAACGGTCACGTGGTGGGGCGAGAAGTGTGAAATAGACGTCACGGACCAGGACCGGATAATCGCCCAACCGTAGCAGTTAGATTCACTAAACACTGCAGAATGAAATCCTGCGTGCATGGCCGCTCGGCACCGAAGACGTCTGCTGCAGTGCATGCCAAAACAACGTAGGCTACGTGGTAAAACTGCGTGCGAAAGCCCACGGGTCTTGACTGGCATTTCCACTGGTACGTGTTTGCGCAAGCAACGTGACGCCACACGCCGGTGGGTATGAGCTGGCGGCTGTTTGCACTGTCCGTCCCTTCCCACTTCGTACACTGGTCGTCGGGTCGGCCTCTTTTGATTCCCACGTTCACGGGCGACAGACACCGACCTTGACGAACACCCCCCAACTGTGACGTTAGGTATAACGCCGTGCTCGCCAGACACGAGGCGGTGGGAAAGGCCGCTTCGCACGAAGCGTCCAAGTCGCCTTCAGCAGAAAGCGGAAGTCTTCGGCGCCGGGCTAACGCAGGGCACGACGTCCCCCAAGAAGCCTCGGCGCCGTCTCGTGACGCCACGTCGTGATGCATTCTTAACGATCTCATCGATCTGTTCCGAGCCGACAGGTTTATTGCCCGGAATTTTCATCTCCGCTCTACACGCGCGCTCCGCCCCACCGCATCCCCAAGAAGCGCGCGGTCGCTCCATGGAATATTCACTCGGCTCGCAGGGTCAGGCAGCGGTTTGATCAGTTCGCCCCCGTAAGAAGCCGGCATGTGTGCATGGGAGTGCGTTAATGTGAAGAAGCCGATAAGGTCCTCATCCACTCGTGCATCGCTTCAATTAATACCTTTACAAACCCCTTACACTCAGTCCACGAAAAGCCGCAAAGGAAAGAACTCAAGTCCTGGAAGAGTCACGGGTTTCCCTGAGGGTAGCTTATACTGCTAACAGTTTGACTCTTTATTTAATTTTGCAGTTGGGTCACAGTTTGCTTGAGATGCCCAGAACCCTCGTGTCAGCAAGAAACATGCAAAAAGAATAGATGTCCGGGTAGCGTACTTCCTAGCTACAGTTTAGATAAGTATAAGCTATTCACCGTAAAGTGAGCACTTTTTAAATCCCACTCATTTAGATTATTAGTCAATACATGTATTTTATTTTAGCCTTTGGCGTTATCTCCCGAGTTCGTTGGAATAAACACACTATGTTTAATACTTATATGGCTATATTCATTTAAAAAGATAGTTAAGGATAAAATATGGCTGAAAGGGAAAAGTAACTAAGGCCACAAAAGTGCTCACTTTACCGTGAACAGCCTAAATTAAGGTACAAAATGGCGTGGCGGTTTTCTTTGTCGTGGGCGTACTCTTTCTCTGATTTGTTGCGCGAGGCTCTGGGAACGGTACTTGTGTCTGATTGGCTACTGCAAGCCGAAAAATGTTCCCAATTGGCTGAGCTACGGGGTAGCGAGTAGATTATCATGCGCTGATTTCCATTAATAATAATACAACCAAATCCTCGGGCAGCCAATCAGAGAATGTGTGGATNTGGGAACGGTACTTGTGTCTGATTGGCTACTGCAAGCCGAAAAATGTTCCCAATTGGCTGAGCTACGGGGTAGCGAGTAGATTATCATGCGCTGATTTCCATTAATAATAATACAACCAAATCCTCGAGCAGCCAATCAGAGAATGTGTGGACCCACATCAAAGTAACCGTAACGCCATTTCATCACTGTGCATGAACTACTCCGCGTGAAGATTTCATGTAGTGATCTCACACGTTAACAGAAATAATGTTCGTGTGACGGCATTCACTATCATGAGTTCTTAAACGAACTATCGATACAATCGTAAAGTTTTGCTTTAAACCAATTTTTCTGTGAAGTTTATTAACCCTTTCAGTGACAGGCAAATATAATTTTTCGCGATACAATGAAGATATTTTACGTATGTAAAACGTTTGTTTCTTTAGAGACACCTGATTTCCGCGAAAATATTTACGTGCTAGCGATAAAATCTATACCCTACGTATAGTTCTGTGGTGTTATCTTAGTTGGCTGCTTGGCTTTGTTTCCCGGCATTTTTTTTACATGTCTGAGCCAATCTGAGTTAGGTAACTCCGGTTAAGAACGTAGCTGACGGGCGGCAGACACCTAACTTGATCAACAGGTAGAAATCATCATATCACGACAGCGGATCTGAGCGCAAGTGTTTTGAAATACAACATTCAGGNACTACTCCGCGTGAAGATTTCATGTAGTGATCTCACACGTTAACAGAAATAATGTTCGTGTGACGGCATTCACTATCTTGAGTTCTTAAACGAACTATCGATACAATCGTAAAGTTTTGCTTTCAACCAATTTTTCTGTGAAGTTTATTAACCCTTTCAGTGACAGGCAAATATAATTTTTCGCGATACAATGAAGATATTTTACGTATGTAAAACGTTTGTTTCTTTAGAGACACCTGATTTCCGCGAAAATATTTACGTGCTAGCGATAAAATCTATACCCTACGTATAGTTCTGTGTTGTTATCTTAGTTGGCTGCTTGGCTTTGTTTCCCGGCATTTTTTGTACATGTCTGAGCCAATCTGAGTTAGGTAACTCCTGTTAAGAACGTAGCTGACGGGCGGCAGACACCTAACTTGATCAACAGGTAGAAATCATCATATCACGACAGCGGATCTGAGCGCAAGTGTTTTGAAATACAGCATTCAGANGCGGCAGACACCTAACTTGATCAACAGGTAGAAATCATCATATCACGACAGCGGATCTGAGCGCAAGTGTTTTGAAATACAACATTCAGGATATCTTTGCGCAAAAATCGTATGTTCCATGTACAACTATAACTAGGGCCAGTGACTTTTCGCGTAAAAATCGGAGAACACGGTAGACTTAAATACTGTAAACACACCTCAGCTGTTGTTATACCTCCATTGGCTGCTAGTGCCATGTTCGTCTTTGACCAAGCCACTCAGAACTAAGTTACTCCGATACTCAACCTTCGTGATTCGTGCGCAAACGGCGAACGCAGGCCAGAACATTTTTTAGCCAATCAAAGAAGCGGGACGACCCTACAGTGCTTTGCACTGTATCTTGTCTCGAAATCTTTTCCCCNATGTACAACTATAACTAGGGCCAGTGACTTTTCGCGTAAAAATCGGAGAACACGGTAGACTTAAATACTGTAAACACGCCTCAGCTGTTGTTATACCTCCATTGGCTGCTAGTGCCATGTTCGTCTTTGACCAAGCCACTCAGGACTAAGTTACTCCGATACTCAACCTTCGTGATTCGTGCGCAAACGGCGAACGCAGGCCAGAACATTTTTTAGCCAATCAAAGAAGCGGGACGACCCTACAGTGCTTTGGACTGTATCTTGTCTCGAAATCTTTTCCCGAAATATCACTGCCCCTAACTATAACACTTTTTTGCCCTTCGAAACAAATGAAATGTTTAGATATGACTGTTATTGCTGGTAGCTGTTTATGGATGTAAGAAACTATTTCGGTAACTAACGGCAACTCACGTGTAAAGAAATCCTATTATTAAATGCAATTTTTCTTGTCTGCAATATTTCGAATGAGAAACCTTCATGCACGGCATGTTCTTTGTACTGGACACTAACCGAAAGCAACACAGGAAAATCGTGATTTTCACATATGATTATTAAAAAATANCTAACTATAACACTTTTTTGCCCTTCGAAACAAATGAAATGTTTAGATATGACTGTTATTGCTGGTAGCTGTTTATGAATGTAAGAAACTATTTCGGTAACTAACGGCAACTCACGTGTAAAGAAATCCTATTATTAAATGCAATTTTTCTTGTCTGCAATATTTCGAATGAGAAACCTTCATGCACGGCATGTTCTTTATACTGAACACTAACCGAAATCAACACAGGAAAATCGTGATTCTGACGTATGATTATTTAAAAATTTACTGAACTTAAAACATTTTATTTGAAGGGAAGGGAGTTGCATGCAATGTGTAGAATTTGAACGTTGTCTGGAACAAAATTAAAAATATGAAACGTTTTGCTATCCTGCAAGCTTAAACCATTCCCACGACAGTTGTATGTTGGAAAACTTCCCTAATTTCATGTCATCTAGTACATTTTTGCCTTGTAATTATCGAGGGCCTAACTTTATTACTGCGATTTACATATACTCCCTGTCAGTTCATTATTTCGGTCATCGGTAAATTAATTATTTCACGCCGTGCAACCGACGAGACATCTCCTGAAAGTACTGGGCATAATTATGCGAATGTTGTTTCCTGCCNTATTTCACGCCGTGCAACCGACGAGACATCTCCCGAAAGTACCGGGCATCATTTAGTAAATGTTGTTTCCAGCTACGCATAGCTTAAATCATCTGATAGCGCGAGTTTACAGTTACAAAGCGATCAGGGTTAAAGCTTAAATCGTTTGCCTCAAAATGCGCTGCAAATGAATATTGCTTGGCTCGTTATAAATTAAATTACTCCGGCGTCTTTTACGGAGTTAATTATTCCTGTAGATAGGTCCCTCAGGGGGATTACAATTTTAGGAACGAGGGTGCTCCCATGCAATAACCCTGCCAGGCGATGATGCAGAGCTTGTAACGACTTCTTGGGGCGGCGACGCTAAGCAGCCGGCGAAGCGCGCGGAAATTTGCACTCGTGAATAATTCGCGGGGAATAAATAATCAGCTTGATCGTGCGGTGAAGTTCCGGCGAAGACCGTTAGCTCTCAGAGTCCTGAGTGCGCGAGGAAAATTTCAAGACATGAACTTCATACGTGACGCCTTCAGAAGACGTCTGCTTCGCTAACGAGTCGGTTGCCTAGTACTTTAGCGTGATACTTTCGCGTTACGCTTTGGCATTTCCAACGTCTTTTTTACAACTGCATTACAATTTTATATTGTCAATTACGTAAATGAAAATGTTGTGACTAAGATTCTGATGTCAATCAGTTTCATAATTCCTGTACTATCTGGCGCTGATTCTTTTGCAAATATTCTGATGTTTGCAACTTATTTGCAGCTGCTTTATTATTTCGTACTCTGACTAGGGCCACCAGATTTTCGCGAATTCATTTGAGGGCAAGTTAACTCTTCAACCACATGTACATTCGAGTGTATACTTACTGGACCACCGTTTGTTAGACACTGTCCGGATGACTGATCAGCCAATAACGAGCCAGCAAGGAAAACACATACAGAATCACGTGCTGCCTATAGTCGGTTCATGACTGGAAGAGACTTTCTTGAAGCCCTGCTAAAGATCTACTTTCAAGCCCATTTCGTATCCTTCCGCCAAAGGATAAACAAACATTGACATGTGGCAGTCACATGGCAATGTTTACATTCCACTGTGTGTGTGTACATGTGTTCGTACATGCACGTACCCATTATAAAAGTAATGTATATATTATTAATGGATATTCCACAAGCGTTAAGTTTTTAATCATGAGAATTTCACACAAAAGAATATGTGATGCAAGCGAAAAACTTTTCTTTATATAAACCCAAAAGTGAGTATTAAAAATTAGATGTTTCGTGTGCGTGCCTGTGTCTCTCTCTCTCTGTATGTGTGTGTGTGTCTGTGTGCATAGGTTTGATTTTGACTGGGAGATTGGGTGGGGGAGAAAAACTTTCACTTTGATTACATATTATAGACACAATANATTACAATTTTATATTGTCAATTACGTAAATGAAAATGTTGTGACTAAGATTCTGATGTCAATCAGTTTCATAATTTCTGTACTATCTGGCGCTGATTCTTTTGCAAATATTGTGATGTTTGCAACTTATTTGCAGCTGCTTTATTATTTCGTACTCTGACTAGGGCCACCAGATTTTCGCGAATTCATTTGAGGGCAAGTTAACTCTTCAACCACATGTACATTCGAGTGTATACTTACTGGACCACCGTTTGTTAGACACTGTCCGGATGACTGATCAGCCAATAACGAGCCAGCAAGGAAAACACATACAGAATCACGTGCTGCCTAGTCTGGGGTTAAACTGGAGAAAGAGCCAATTAGCTACTTACTGAAGTTCGAGTATACAAAGGGTTGTGGTGTCTAGTTTGTTGCCGAAGGCATCCGCGAAATTTTCGGATCTCTAACTATAAGGTTTGTGTTCGGCTGTCGTAATATCGATAATTTATTAACAAGGGGAACCGGGTTCAATTTCCGTGGAGGTCCCTCCCGAATATTCGCTCGTGTGAATCGTGCCGGACAATATAGCCAGTCGGCGGGTTTTCTCGGGGATCTCCCGTTTTCCCAGCACTTGCATTTCGGTGCTGCTCCATTTTCACCTTTTGTTCACCCTCGTCAGCTCTCGTTAAGAGCTTCCCAAACTTCTCCACTCCCCATTAACAAGGGCAGTTGCGCGGTTTAACCCCGTAACTTACACGACAATTTTTAATTCCAGGTGTTGCAAAAGAAGAAAATTTTGGACAGACACGTATTTAACTTGCACAGTGGACTCAATGAAAATAATTTTATTGGTCAATGGCATCGGCAGCAACCAATGATAACATTTTGGTGTGCAAGCAGCAGCCAATAGCATTCACCAGGAAATAGATGTTGTGTGTATTGGTGCTAGTTTTTCTAACCTTTTACAACCCCAACCATGATTTTGTCTATTTTGCAACATGTGTGTGAACGAGGATAATATTTTAAGGGGTTAAGAATCAATTACGCACAGAAATACCATGGTGCCTCGAGCCTCTCAACGTATGTTACCAACCAAAAATAACCGGCATTTGCATTATGTACACAATTGTTTACACTGGATCTGAAAGGACTCAGATGCACTTGCATGACGCCTAGCCATTAACGGAATTACTACAGTTAGTTTTGCGGTCTATACAGGGTGATTCTAAAATCATGGGACAAACATTGAGGGGTGGTAGAGCTCACTAAAACAAACAATTATTGTATACGAATATATGGGCGGAAGTGACGCGTTGAGGCACAAACACAAAAACATAACACATTAACGGAAACATAAAATGTTCCGACGTTGTAAATAAACAATGTGTTGCATTTGATGTGTTATTTTTGTGTTTGTGCATCAACGAGTCACTCCCGCCCATATATTCCTATCCAATAATTGTTTGTTTAAGTGAGCTCCACTACACCACCATGTTTGTCCCATGATTTTAGAATCATCTTGTATACTAATTTTATTCTTAGAAACACCAACATTTTTTCTAATCAGTGTGTTGCAATTTTAAACTTCAAAAACATGTAATGTTGTTTTTATATTCTCTGTGATCCACGGCATGCCCTGAGTGACTGTAATAAGTTGCTGAAAACTCAGTGAACACTCCAACCGAAAAAAATGGCTTCTTACTTTGACATTAGTCTGCTGATGAATGTGATGAATGTAGGTCGCTGGAATGTGGAGTTCGGGGTGTANTAACAGAATTAGATGTAGCAACAAGTTCATTGATGGCGAAAGTCTTCCAACATATTATATCTCTTGAATCTAGTTGGCTCTAGTTGGTACTAATGGTGATGTAAGAATGTTAGGTCATGTACAGTATGTTTACGTTGCATAATAAATAATATGATACATTAAAATGTGTGAATTTAATAATAACACAGACCCCTATCCTGACACCTGCACCAAACAAATACAAAAAAACAGGTCTCGCCATAGCGTGTAACGACCTGCACCGGATGTTGGTTCCGTGCCGGATGTTTTTATCAGTTGGGCCGGAAGTTCTTATCTGTTAGACCGCAGCGCGTAAGGCACACTAACTCTACTGTGCCAGCGCGCGTTCAATATTTTAACATGGGAGATAAGGCTACTGCTGTGCGTCAGTCTAGCTTAGAGCGTGGTACGGTGCAGGTCGTAGTATAATATTGCTGTGCATCACTCTTTAGGGAGCCATGGGGCGGTCACGCTATTATAGGAGGAGGCGATACATCTCAAGACCTGTTGTTCGGAGTATTGGATCATTCGATTGCGACCTTATGAAAGATGATTCACATTTCGTTAAGCAAGTTACTACAGCAGAAGAGAGTTTTGTACTTTCGAGTTTCATGTTCAGTGAACACTCCAACCGAAAAAAATGGCTTCTTACTTTGACATTAGTCTGCTGATGAATGTGATGAATGTAGGTCGCTGGAATGTGGAGTTCGGGGTGTAACCTACTGTGAAAAGAACTATGTTCCAAACATGGTTACTAACAACATTTCTGAAGCCCTGATAAAGTTCTACGCCACCTCATGCAAACAAAGCTTAACCGAGTATAGACAATTACACCAAAGGACAACGTAACTCATTCGTGCACACTCATTGTGATAACGTTTTGCATAAGAACTATTTCTTGCTAGGCATTACCAACGCGCCTATTTTCTCTCTGTTTTTATTCATGTTAATTATAAATTAAACATTATGATTTATAAACAAATATAAGTAAAGGTGAAATTTAACAAAACATGAGGAGATTTTATGTTAACAGANAGGTGAAATTTAACAAAACATGAGGAGATTTTATGTTAACAGAAGTATAAAACGCTACTGATACACGGCATATGAATGAAATAACAATACAAGTCATACGTGGTGTGATTTTTCAGAGGTATGATTCNGCGCCTATTTTCTCTCTGTTATTATTCATGTTAATTATAAATTAAACATTATGATTTATAAACAAATATAAGTAAAAGTGAAATTTAACAAAACCTGAGGAGATTTTATGTTAACAGAAGTATAAAGCGCTACTGATACACGGCATATGAATGAAATAACAATACAAGTCATACGTGGTGTGATTTTTCAGAGGTATGATTCNGCGCTACTGATACACGGCATATGAATGAAATAACAATACAAGTCATACGTGGTGTGATTTTTCAGAGGTATGATTCAAAAAGTGTAAGAAACCGCACTAAGACTATAGATAAATATTCGTGCGTTATATTCATACGAGACTTGTCGCAATATACTTACCATGAAAACAGAATGGCTGAATATGCACAAGCGAAATGGCCAGTTGATTCTTTTTATGTGGACATACACTTTCGTTTACTGGCTGCGCGAAGATCTGTAACAATCCTTGTGTCTGATTGGCAACTGCGTGCTGCAAAGGTTTGCTGTTGGTTGAGCTGCGAGAAAGGTAACCAAGCCTGACTGGCGAATGGCGTTCCTACATTTTGCTGGCGTGTGCGTGCGGTTGGATATTGTGGTATAAACTACTGTTTCACGTCTGTATTCTTAAGTGCTCTGCACTCATGATCTGTTCTTCCATTTGTTGCTTATTATTTTTATTTTTGCCTCAGAATATCTAAGGGCGGAGGGAAAAGCAAAACTCCAACCGCGATAGAAGTTAAAGTTCATTTCATCCCAAAATTAATCCTTGAATAACCCAGGCCCCTGTGAATAAGACACAGTGCGTTTTCCACAGACATAATCAAACAATCATTTTATTTCAAGAGATCCATCTTGCTCCAGAGTACTCAAGAATACAGAGGTGTAACAGCCACTTATACCGCGAACTCCAGCCACACGTGCCAGCAAAATGGCGCAACATGACAGCAAAATTTCAGAACGCTGTTCGCCAATGAGCGCCTGGTATTCTGATCACCATCCGGCAGCCCACGCAACAGGGAACCTTACGCAGCTCGCAGTAGCAGATCAGATCAAAGGACCGTTATGAGAGCNCATCCGGCAGCCCACGCAACAGGGAACCTTACGCAGCTCGCAGTAGCAGATCAGATCAAAGGACCGTTATGAGAGCCTCGCGCAGGCGATCAGATAATTGATACGCTCACATCAAAGAAACCACCACGCCATTTCGTCTCTGCGCACGTGTCTACTCTGTGCTCTCGCCACGTTACCTCTGTGCTCGGCTATTTTATCTGTGTCGTAGCCGTAGACGGAAGACGAGGTGGACCGATCTCTCTGGCTGCGCTCAACCAGTCTCCGTGTCCCAGCATTCAACTGCTTTTCTGCCAGCACATCTAGCAAAGATTGGATTTGAGGTTAGAACACCGATTGGCATACAAGTACTTTGATATGTATGTATACTTCCTCATTTTGTAATGCAGTTTGGTTAGATTCAGATAGATAAAAGTACTTTATTCATATAAAAGTGTTTATCTTTGGAAAACTGAAACATAAACAAAGCGTTTATCACAGTTGAACATGTAACTTTGAAAGTTGTGTTGATTTGAGGAAGGTCAAAGTTGGGCACATGCGCAGAAGACCAATAATCGGTCTACCTCATCCTCATTCTATGGTCGTAGCGGCAGCTCGTCCTAGGAGCGAACATTCCTCAGCGGACAGAGCAGATATGTATCGACTTCTGCCCAATCAAGGGACCCATTGTGTCTAGGCAGCCACTCACCTCCAGAATATAAACACACTACTAATATGCAGGTGTTACAGTATTCGGGACCAGATACAATCGAAGCTTGGATTCGGCACACTAAAAATTATTTCAAAACATTTACGTTGAGTAAACCAGTTCCAAAATAAAGACTATTGCTTCAAACAGTTTTCCCTTCCAATTAAAATGTATCATTTCGGGCGCCATAACGAATAATTTCGTTTGGAATTGCAGCACTTAAGTCGCTTACACCTCGGAAATAATAGGCATAGTTTGGCAGTGCTACATATTATGGGCAGATACCCAGTGCTACGATTCAATTCGAACATTCATAACGTCTTGTTACTTTTGTGATTAAGGCCACCCTTTTCTTGACCACCCCTGCAGGACTGTGAATAAGGACTGTACGGCAGTGGCGTGCGGTGAACTGTTGCAAGGTAAGCTGGCGGTAGCTCTGTGCTGTACCCTGTTAGTAGAATTACTATGGGAAGTTTTGGGCAAGGGGACGAGGGATCGGAGCCGTAGCCTGCCGCCATCTTGGAATTTTCATTTTGACCTGAAAATTTTCCTTTCTCTCTTAAAAATTTCCCTTCTTCCCTTAACAATTTTTTTTCCCCTTACAATTTCCCATTTTATCTTTAAAAAGCACCGATGCCGCCATTTGCAAAAAAATGTCCCCCCAAAGGCCCTTTTCGATCCATCGGAAGGATTTGAGGGGATCGTTTTCGAAGGCAGAACAGTGGCAACTATATTGGTTTTATAGACAAAGGATATGCCAAATCGATACACAAGGTCCAGGGTCTGGAATCAGAGCTGACCGCCCACCAATTTGGTTCTGGCAACCTAATTTGTTTATGTTTTTAAGTATAGGTGGCGCTGTCATCACCCACCATATTGGATTATATTTTCATCGCCTGTGTGGTACTAATTTCCCGATTATACCAGCAGGCAAGCTGTCACAAACCGATTTATTTCATGCTCTGTCATGCCATGATCACCATCTTTGATTTCATTTTTCTTAGTTACCTTATTTTTATTCTCTATCATTCGTTCTTGATTTTGTCACCAGACAATCAAATTATATGTTGTTCAAGGATCTATCATTCTACCTCGATTTAGTAGCCTGTTGATTACTCGGTTCCCTCGAACCATCCTCTTCCGTTACATCACTTCCACAATCTTTGATTAGACCATAAGTTCTTGACCTTTAACCGTCGAAATCTTAAATTTAGTTGGTTGTTTGTGTTTACTAGAAAAATAACTGTGGTGTATTAGAGCAACATCAGTCGTGTAGAAATATATGTAGGACCTCTCTTCGCCACATACTGCACTGAAGCAGGTCGGGCCAGACCCTACTTGATATCCACCCTCCCCTCCCTCCAAGTAGTCCCAAGTCTCAGGGTCAAATTTCTACCACTTTAACAGCATGTTTTCATATATGTTGCGTCCAACCTGTTTAAATGTATTACAATGTCAATCTATTCTTAGTTTCTGTGCACTTAATTTCAACAAATACCTTTATTACCATATCGTTGATTGTGCGCAACCAGTGATGGGCCATCAAAAGAAAAATTTAAGTACTAACTTTCAAATCATTATATTTTGACACATAATTTCATTTATTTAATTTATGAAGGACCAGTTCAATTAATATTAAGGTTTGCCTCATCAGACCAATTTCGTCAGTGAAATGTCAACGAGCATTAAAGACTGCGAATGAAGCATTGTACAGGGTTGGTATCACTCCAAATGCTGTAGAAGCTTTGAAAAAAAAACTTTGTTTGCGAAGAAGAAGAATATATGGCCAAGGGTTCTACTTGGACTGTCTTGAGCTGCTTATAAGCAGATAATTACTACGTGAAAAGTGACTCTGCTGCTGTAAAGACACTACGTGAATGGTATGTCGTTCTGGGCACGTACAGGCCTGCTCAGTCTGACATGACGCTCAGTTATACCACCAAATGAGCCGTAATTTTTAGACTACAAGACTTAGCAAAAAATTAATGAACTTTCCGTTCCTTCACACTTAAATTTATAATTTTGGGTATTTTAAATAGGCGATACTATGTAAGTTAAACATCTGATTTGCGCGAAATATTTAACGCGTAGGATAGACCCTACGTGCAGACGAGCATTAATTGACTGCGTGACTTTGCGAAAAGACTTGACTGGGCCAGTAAGTATTGGGTTACTAAGATACTAAAGTGTTCGTGCTTCGCGACCAGACACCTAAGATACGTAACGGTCAATACCATAACAATCACGACGGTGAATCTGAGTTACACCAGCCAGTTATGAAATATTTTCGCTGAAATGGGTCGTCAATTTATGACTGTACTTACATCGAAATAATTCTCGCGTGTGCCTTGGAACTAACAGTCCACAAAGATGTATTTGAATGTATTGGCAATAGCTGTGTCATTTTCTCCCATTAATAAGATATCCGACAGTTTCAGTTCCTGTATGGCGATCGAAGAAATATTGCACACAAAGTATACTGACGGCGGAACAGCAAGTAAACATTGCTCGGGGGTTTTAGCGGTTTTTCTTGTGTGTAACACGATTTGTTGAAGTTTCTACGTATCGCGTTTTCTGGATGGTTAACGCTGAAAACACCATTCACTGATTGCGAGAAGCACGCCCGACGCGAGTATAGCGCACACCAAAATATTGCATATTGCAACACTCGAACTCGTCAAATAATTCCGGCCCAAACGGGTTGATATTTGCTGGAACACTTTTGTTTTGCGGCCGGTGGAATTCAAATTGAATACGCAGTTTCCTGTGCAACGTACCCTCTCTACTGGATACTGTTGCTGAAAGGTTGTAGAAATAAACATTTAATACAATTGTATTATATTAGCTCAAGAAAATTTGGACGATTTATGTAAAGAATCTGTGAGGAATGAGGTACTGTATCCAGCAGCCACAAGAATGTATTCTACATTACATATCCGAATTTCATTCCTGTTTCTCTAATAATTCAGACGGGCGCATCGTTCACTGCTCCGCTCCGGAAAAATCTGCGACCACCAACCAAAAAGAAAGAAGCCCCGACTCACGATTGATTTTCGTCTCCTCCGTTTCTCACGCCTCGTTTACTCCAGGCAGCGGCACAAGATAGAGGGCGCCTTCGACGAAAAAAAAAAAACTTCTGCATTCTCCACAGTTTTCGGTTCGACCTTCCTCCCGGCACCAGGCTACTGCCACCCCGTACATCACGAGGGAAGGGCAGGGAGGAAGGAGGGGG
>NQII01005284.1:138743-160324 GCA_002778355.1 Clitarchus hookeri | reverse complement strand
GTGGACTAACCCCTACACCACCGCGGCCCCGCGCTCCCCCATAAGAAATCTCGTTTTGTTCCTAACCTGAGTAGAATAAACGATACCTTAAAGCACGTCCCTCCACGTGACGCGTTGCGAAGGTCGCGATTCGACACGGCACGGGGAGGCGATAATGAGAACTGCGTCATCGGCGTGGCGCGTATTAATAGAAGGTACCCTGTAATTACGAGACACGCCCCCTTGACGGAGAACACTACTATCTTGGGAGCGCCGCAGCGTTGCCAACCGTAGGGAAATTTTAAAAAGACGCACACGGAAAATTTACGACTGTACCCTCCGTAGACAAGATGTACGGAAGTTTTAACATGTGAATGTTTTGTCAGAAAAATTCGTAACCAGAAAGATTTGCAACTAAGCATTGCAATTAATAATGGATTGCATAATTTGCATGCTAATTGAAATAAATAAAGGTTTATGAAGTTGGTACTATTAGTGTGGTTATTCAGAGTAGGTTTTTTACATCTTTTGTGTGCATATTTCTATGAGCAAATTATACTCTTTTCAATTGTTTGAAAAGCGCTGTTGTGGTGATTGCATTTTTTCTCTGAAATAAGTCATATTTATAACTAAACATTTAAGTAAATTGTTCATTTTATATTTTTATATTTTTGAAGAGCATAGACAACTTTTAAAGCCATAGAGTTTAAAACATAGTAGTGTTAATTAGTTAATCATTTCCAAGAATTACAGGATGTTTGTGTTTTTTCGAAGAAATAAAATCAGTTTGCATTTATATTCTAAAAATATATGGGATTTATTATTATAATTTACAAAGTTTTCGTACATAAAGGAAATAATTTTATGGTAACCGGGAAACTGCAGATGCGATAGTAAAGATTTAAGGTTTAAACTTGAGTGGACCAGCATTGTGTTCAGTTTAATAGCAGGAAAATTTTATTTTGTTGTATTTACAAATTAATTACTGTTGTTATTAACCACAAAGAGCTTAGTAAAATCGATAGTTGCTCTCTCAGCTACATTATTTTAGGCCTGTTTCGTTGAAGATAACTTAATGCCCCGGAATGACTGACAGTTTGTATTGTCTCTGTGCTAAAGAAATTTGTCGAGCATGTTCATAAAAATTAATTTGTATACACGTGAGAGGGTTTTAATAAATTAACTTTTATTTCTGTTTTAATAATTATTATTATCACTCCAAATCGTTTGTGATTTCAGTGCTCCAGAAATCAACAATAGATATCGGCAATAAAAGGGTGGAGGATCTAGTCAACACAAATTTTTCTTAATTCATAAAAAACTGTCTCACATTACAAATATAACTCGGGGTTTGTGACTGATCAATACGCATTTTAATTGCTTAATTTATGAGGCTGTACCTGCAATCAATCAAAATTTCTTGATTCGCATAGGCTTTTGAAGCTATAACAGTAAATAATTCTAAATCATGCAGTTTCGGTTTCCTCAGTAACATTAATTTATACAACCACATCATACACTGAAGAGCCAAAACAAACTGGTACACCTGCCTAATATCGGTACCCCCCCAGCCACCAAGCTTGCAGAAATGCCGCAAGACCACGTGGCATGGACTCGACTAATGCCTGAAAGTATGCAGGAGGCAATTCACACTATGAATCCTGCAGGACAGTCCACAAATCCAATCTGCACAAATTTGAGAAAGGGTTGCACGTCTGTCACGTTTAATGATTATCGTCAGTCGTCGTTTGTCCCGTTCTTTCACGATCTCGAAGATTTGATGTTTTACCGGATTCCCGATATTCACGGTATACTCGTGAAATGGTCATACGCGAACATCCAAATGTTATCGCTACCTCGGAGAAGCTGTGTCCCATCTCTCGTGCGCCGACTATAACACCACGTTCAAACTCAATTAAATCTTGATAACCTGCCATTGTAGCAGCATTAACCGATCTAGCTGCCACCCGCATCACTTTACTCTGATTGGTTCCATACCTCTGTTATTTGCGTACGCACGCTTAGACCAGTTTTTTTTTTTTGTTTTTCAGTGTACTATTCTTGACAGTTATGTCCTTATGTGAATGTTGTGAAATGGCAAGGTGCTCATGATGTGTATAAATGTAGTTCTATTTCCAACAATTTATGAAGTAATTTTTCTTCTTGCAGTTATAACTTCTTATTTTGAAGATAATATTTTCACAGTTACTATCCAGCAACTTTCCTTTGATTATTAATCACATACTTTTATAAGAACATTGGACCAGTAAGAATTAGATTTAGGTTACTCTGATTTGGATGTTGCCTGCGGGAGACACTTCAGAATGTAAAATATTCCAATCAAGTAATTGTATTTGAGCTGTTTTGAAATACAAGTCATGGGATCCTTAAGTTAAATTCAGGTGTTCTAATAATAGCACATTAAGAGCTTATTCTTTTATAATTTGTCTTTCGAGAAAGTAGGGAAAACAATAGTTTTTTTACAATTTCATGTCCTTGCATTAAGTTAAATATTTATATTTTTCGTAGACATCAGAATGGACACCAGAGAGAATGAAGGTGGCTATGAAGCACCGCCATTAGTAGTTGAATCCGTTCGGAAGAAATCAAAATCATCTCACCGTAAGCAAAAATACCGTAGTGAGTGGGAAAGAAATCCGGAATATAAACTGTGGCTTACAGCTGATCAAGATGAATACAAAGGCCGCTTATGAAGTTTGTAATGTTTCCTTTACTGCAGAAATGACCACTGTTAATCGGCATGCTAGTGGAATAAAACATGCCAATAAATTAAAAGATATCCGTTCACATTCAGAAATCCATCTCAAGTTTTGTAAGTAAATCTGTTGAATAGTCGGACAGTCTTAAAAGAGCGGAAATAAAACTCTGTGGGTTTTTGGTAGAACGTAACATCGCTTTTAGGGTGGCAGACCATTTGGTTGAGCTAATGAAGGATATTTGCCCTGATTTTAACACCGCAAAACAAGTGCAGTTAAAAAGAACCAAGGCCACTGCTATTTCAAAAACGCAACTGGTGATACACATAAAGATGAAACATGTGAATCACTGAGAACAAACAAATTCAGTGTTTTAATTTATGAATAAACTGACATATCAACTATTTAATGTGTGTATTGTTGTACAAATTTTTGATATCACAAGTGGTACGATTGTCTGTTGGTTTTTTTGAACTTGTCGAGGTATGTAATACCACCCAGGATGGTCGAGTGACAGCAAAACGTTTATACGAAACAGTTATAGGTAGTGCCAGTGACTTTTCGCGTAAAAATCGGAGCACACAGTAGACTTCAATACTATATACACACCTCAGGCTGTTGTCATACCTCCATTGGCTGCTGGTGCCATGTCCGTGTTTGACCAAGCCACTCAGGACTAAGTAACTCCGACACCGAACCTTCGTGATTCGTGCGCAAACTGTTAACACGGGACAGAACATTTTTTTTTAGCCAATCAAAGAAGCTGGACGACCCTACAGTGCTTTGGACTGTAACTTGTCTCGAAATCTTTTCGCGAAATATCACTGGCCCTAGCTATAGGAGCATTTAAGTTTAATGTCACTGATACTAAGAACATGATTGGTTTTGGATCTGATGGATGCNCGTGCGCAAACTGTTAACACGGGACAGAACATTTTTTTTTAGCCAATCAAAGAAGCTGGACGACCCTACAGTGCTTTTCGCGAAATATCACTGGCCCTAGCTATAGGAGCATTTAAGTTTAATGTCACTGATACTAAGAACATGATTGGTTTTGGATCTGATGGATGCAACACAACGATGGGCTCACACAATCCTGTTTCTTCTCGCTTTCAAGAAGAGTGCCCAGGTGTCGTGATTATGATGTGGGTTTGTCGCTCGCTACACACAAGCGCAAGGGAAGCTTGCAAGCGGCTACCTCGCAGATGTGAAGATCTGGCGAGAAACGTGTACAATTTTCTCATACGTAGCGCCAAACGACAAGCACAGCTAACTGAATTTCGAAATATTCTTGACTTAGAGATTCACAAAATGCTACACCCTCCCCAAACCAGATGGTTGTCTCTTGTTGCTGTTGTTGAATGCATGAATGTGCAGTGGTCCGCTTTACAGTTGTATTTTGCAGAAATTTGTTCCACTGAAAGATTATTGGCAACAGAAGACATTGTTAGGAATTTTAACGACCCAGTTGTAAAGATTTATTTGGTTTTTCTGGAATGGGTTTTTACCAAAATCCACAGTTTTAAATGCTTTCTTTCAGTCAGAAAGTGCAGTAATCACAGAGGTACGTGAAAAAATTTCAGCATCGTACAAAGAGTTGCTTCTTTGCTATATTGATAGGCAATATGCGATAAAGACATGCCTTCACTTAATCGAGCCAGCTCTGGAAAATAAGCAGCTTCCTAAAAATCAGATATATCTTGGTGTGAAAATCATGGCAGAAATGAGAAACGAAGGCATCAGGAAACGGTCAGATTTCCATGAAATGAGTAACGAAATATCCAGCAGATGCACTAACTTATTGAAGGAAGACTGTTTGCAAATAAAAAATAGATACAATTTCAACGTTCCTGCACTGTCGCAGATGAATGTACTGTCCCCCCAAACCAACCCCTTGCAACCCAGTGCCATCTCTTGTTCCCCTGGCAAGTATTTTATCGCGAATTGTCACCCGAGAGGAATTTCCAGAAGCTGGATGATGAATGGCGATACCTGTCAGTTTACGATTTGGATTGCAGAATAAGAGAAGAAAAACATGTGCACAAATTTTGGGCAAAAATATTACAGTTACAAGATACAGAAGGGAAGCATGTGTTTCAAAAATGTCAGTCAATTTGCTCTGAGTGTACTTTCTTTGCCACATTCGAATGCCGAAACGTGTTTTTTAGTAAAGTCAACTCCGTGTAAAATGCAATTCAATAAACCGCCTTGTAACGCCAACTGTAAACGGTATTTTACTTGCTAGCCAATGTGTCAGCAATAATTGTGTTAATTTTGAACCAAGTTCTGCAATGTACAGCAAACTATCAGTGCAGTCGTATGATTCCCGTAATCATGGTAAAAACAGTATTTCAAATGAAAGTGTTGAAGAAATTGAGGTGTACTTTCAGGAATAATTGTTTACTTGTTGATATATTACAGCAATATACTTTACATACTGATCAATAATATGTATTTGCATTCTAAACTATTGTTTAATCTTTTTTGATGTACTGAATATTTTGTATTTTAGTGTTTGGTGTTGTTGGCATTGCGAGGAATTCATGTTTACATGTGTGTCTTAATTTGTTGTTAACTTACTGATCAATACTATGTGTTATGCAAAAGTATTATTATTATTTTTTTTTTTTTTTTTATTTGAATTTGCCCTATTTAAGAGCGCTTGGAACCATTTCGGTTGAGTTTTCTTGCTGCCCAATATTCCTTCATGAGTTGTGACTGTCTTTGTTTTCTTTCCTCCGTGAAGGTGTAGTTGTTTTTCCTTCTGATTTTGGGTTCAAATTTTGCAGTGTCGACCAATCTTCTGAAGGTTTCACGGTCTCTCGTATTGAATAATTTAAATATTTTGGTCTTGCTTTGTTAGCATTGCAAGAAACTCGTGTTTTCACATGTATTTAAAACTGGAGTTATCTTCTTGAAAATTAATATGTACTTAATGTCTAAAATATTGTTAGTGAATTTTGTACCACGATGTTTGACATTTTTAGCATTCCAAGAAATTCATATATTTACATGTATTTTAATTTGGAGTTTAATGTATAGGCCTACATTTTGTTAGCACAGGAGTTACTTTTATACTTCTCTTGTTAATTTAATCAAAACCTCTTTACTCGTCTAGAAAAGTGAAGCTATGTAAATATGTGAATATACCTTCATGGGCACAGTTGCCTATTGTTTCATAAATGCTGTTGACTTTCATAACCTAATATTAAAATTGAAAAATTACAATTAATAATTATGTGGCATTATGTTAAAGTATTTTAACGCCCCAAGTATAGATTAAAATATTTACAGAAATTTTGGTGTTTTCTTTAAATATGTCTACTATGTTTATGTGTGTAGGGAAATGTTTGTCTTCGGTAGGGAAATTTTGCAATTTGAATACGGAAATTCTATCACAACCTGTTGGCAACCCTGGAGCGCCGGCGCCTCTAATGATGCACTACAGCGCCCGAGGACGGGCGTGACTAGTCGATTAGCAGGTAATTTGCAGGAGAGGGCGGGCCGCGCGCTTCGCACAGTGCTGCCAACCGAGCCCCTTCACACGTCCCTTCACACCCGCTTCGCACCCTCACCCCCTTGAAATTCCTACCCTCCTGCACTGCGGCACGAGCCTTTGGGGAAGATGACAAGCACGAGACCGGATATACGAGCATAAATAAGCAAGCGGTCATAGACTTTTCGCGGTTCCTTGACACTTTTTGAATTAGACCTTTGAAAAATCACCCCATGTATGACGTACTTGGTTATTTTCTAAATGTGCCATATATCGCAAGTGTCTTATAAGTACTTCTGCTAACATAAAAATATCTTATTTTTTATTGAATTAGACTTTTACATATATATATGCTATACATTATAATATTTAATTTATAATTAATATAAACAGGTAGAAAATAGGTGTGTTGGCAATGCCTAGTGATAAACAGTTCTTATGCTTAATATTATTAAATTAAGTGCGCACGAATGTGGCGCGCTGTCCCTTTGGTGTAATTTTCTAGACTCGGTTAAGCTTTGTTTGCATGAAGCGGAGGAATATCCTGAAAGTAAAACTTTAGCAGGACTTCAGAAAAGTTGGAAGTAACCGTGAATGGGCTATACACAATATCCTTCATGCGAACTCTTGACCGCGTGGACCGTTTACGACCCGGCCACAACCGACTCGGCTTAAACCACAAAACTTACACAGCATAACACAGCGTTAACGTAAAAGAAAAAAAAACTCGCCCTGGGCCATTAGAATAGAGAAGACGGATATAAAATAATTTTTTGCTAGTACCCGGAATTTTTGCATTCGTAAGTTGGCTGCTATTGATTACGGCAGTTTTAATGGAGTTTCACATTCTCATTGGCCGACGTTGGAAACTTGGCGTAAGATACTCAGGGGTGCCCATCTTGACGCCAAGTTACGTCAAGCACGCCACGCCAAGTAATAGCTGTGGACTTTGCAAGTAGAGACTGGAGGTGAGGTAGACGCACTATTCGTCTTCTGCGCATGTACCTAAACCCAACACTGACTTACTCCAAAGGGGTAGGTTAATAGAATAAGTTAATAGAAGTTTAATCTTCTTTTTTATATTTTCAAAATATATGTTTCTATAAAACGTATTAACTATTTTATTATTTTGTCTCAATATATTTTAATTATATTATCAAATAGGAAGTATGAAAAGTAAATCAATGTTAATATTTGACTTATGATGATGTATGGTTCTTCAACTGGTTTTGCCCCTACTATTGTTAATAGTGTTGTTGTTGTTACTTTCAATCAAAATGTTATTTGGTTAATGGGATAAAATGTTAGTCCTTGAAAATTTCTTTTATATATTGGTATGATTATTAAAATTAAAATTGATAATATTAATGCGATTACTTTGTCTAATTTTCTGGGAATTGAACGTAAGATTGCATATGCAAATAGGAAATATCATTCTAATTGAATATGTGTTGAAGTTACTAATGGATTTGCTGGTGTTCACATGGTCAACAGTGATGAACGCGTTTGTTTGTATCTCAATTTTCATAAAACAAGCACCTTAATATAAATACAATACTATGTCAATTTGAGTTAAATCAGACTGGTGCTAGAGGAAGTATTCATACGTTTCAAAGCACTTGTTTACTGATCGGTGCCCTAACCTCAAATCCAATAGACGCCGTTTTCGCTAGTCGTGTCGGCAGAAAAGTATTTCAATGTTGGGAGACGGAAACTGGTTGTGCGCAGCCAGCGAGATCTCTCTACCTCATCTTTAGTTTATGGATGCAAATCCAAACACTGGTGTTTACTTCCTTATTCCGTGCGTGTTATGTGCGCCATGTCGATTGTGGACGGAGCTTAGGCCTAAGAGTTACTGTTAATTATATAATTATTTCCGTTAATGCACATGGGCCAATCAGGACATTTAAACAAATGGTTGAGGTTGGGGCAGTGATATTTCACGAAAAGATTTCGAGACAAGATACAGTCCGAAGCACTGTAGGGTCATCCAGCTTCTTTGATTGGCTAAAAAATGTTCTGGCCCGTGTTAACCGTTTGCGCACGAATCACGAAGGTTCAGTTTCGGGGTTACTTAGTCCTGAGTGGCTTGGTCGAAGACGGACACGGCACCAGCAGTCAATGGAGGTACAACAACAGCTGATGTGTGTATATAGTATTGAAGTCTACTGTGTGCTCTGATTTTTATACGAAAAGTCGCTGACCCTAGGTTGAGGAATTAAGAGACAGTTTATTGCCAATGACACAAGCTTTTTAAGTGTCTCCAACAAAAATAATATTTAGAGTATTATAGCAAAGGGCAGAGGGGGAGGATACTCGTTTAATTACTTCTGTCAGAATTAATTGTTGAAGAATTAGGAGCCATTAAGGCAGTAGAAAACTGCAAGAAAAATGGAGAATTTTAAAATATTTAATAGTTGACTGTCTCACTTGAATTAATCAACAAATATTTCCAGGGTTTGACAGAAAAAAAAAAAAAAAAAAAAAAGGATTTTAAAGTGCCTGATGTCTTGAATAAGAGCCATTGCTGCAAAGAGTAAAATAATGTATCTCCTACACAACTCGTCTTTAAGACATGTACATAAAGCAAAATGCCCCTGATAATTCTTTAATTTAATTTTTATAAAAAGTTATTTGGAGTTTGTAGCCAAGATTATTTATATTTATTTTTAGCATTACAAGTAAATTTGAAAATATTAGAATTNAGTTATTTGGAGTTTGTAGCCAAGATTATTTATATTTATTTTTAGCATTACAAGTAAATTTGAAAATATTAGAATTTGTTGCTGTGGTTTGTATAAAGATAAGGTTGTATCTTTACAAGCAAGTACTGTAGACGTCATGTTATTATAAACACTGCAAGACATTATTTATTCCATGTGTTCTTTTAACAACGTCTTGTAAACGTAAAGTTATTTTAGGAAGCTGAAAAGCCGTTGGTGTAGGCCTATTTAAAAATGCGGAAAGTAAATGTTATTATTTTAAAAATTAAATTCGTATTTCTAGATTATTGGGAATTATTTACAAATTGAACATATAAAGTCAATAAATTTTGTCTTTGGCTACTGTAGGCATCGCATTGATTTTCACTGTTCGTTTAATGTGGGTGATTTTATAGGTTCGCTTCGTGTATATAGTATGATCGTGATTTCCATAATGATTTATAAGAGAAATACGATGTAGAAGTTTCACGTCAAACAGTTTATATTTGCAATTTCTGTATGCTGTGAAATATTTCACGTAAATTTTATTAACTGAAAAGTACGCATCAATCTTCGTTTCCAGTTTTCGTTCACAGATTTAGTTTGGGCTAGCATAATGTTTCACAGAGACATAAGGAAAGTAATAATTAATAATTGCAATCTTCGCGTTACTTTCTTTTAGTTATTTGTACAATAACATTTATGTTAGTTTTAATGTTGTAGTTACTTGGTAGTATAGCGCTGGGCTAGATTTATAAGTTAATAAAATGCTGAATTTGGTACTAAAAAAAGTACGTAGTTCCAGAAAATATACATTTTTTTGTCACGCTCGTGTAATAATTTCTAGTTACTGGAAAGTAATTTCATCTGTCTCATATTTCTGCACAGTAAAACTGAGAAACAAAGTAATAATAAAAATGGAAATAAAAATTACTCGTCGGGAAATGTGTTTTTTTTTTTTTTTTATTTATAGGTAATTTATTATAATTATTGCTATGGATGTGGGATTTTCGCGGAAAAAGTTCTACGCAGGCCACATTTAAATATCGTGCGTGCGCGTCTTCCATTGGTCACTGAAGCGTGTCTTTGCAGAAATACATTTGGTAAAGTCTGTCTATGGTACAGTGAGCACTTTTAAAATCAACCTTTAAAAAATGTCAGTGCCCCTACCTGCGTATACAGGCTGATTCTAAAATCATGGGACAAACATTGAGGGGTGGTAGAGGTCACTAAAACAAACAATTATTGTATAGGAATATATGGGCGGGAGTGACGCGTTGAGGCACAAGCACAAAAATAACACATGAAATGCAACACATTGTTTATTTACAACGTCGTCGCTAAATGCCTTTTTACAGCGATGTTTATAATAACTGCTCAAAATTGCTACCACCGACAGTAATGCAAGCTTGGTAGCGTCGGTGGAGTGATTGGCGATCAGATTCAAATACGCAGGGTATTTCACGCACGCCACCATTGACAGCCAATCACGCTATATGTAGAGGTCGCCAAGCATGCGTGACTGTTGGTGGATGCATTTCCAGCAACTGTTTTAACATTTCCTGTACGGAATCACTCGTTAAGTATGCTGCTAATGAACATTTTATGATTCCGTTAATGTGTTATGTTTTTGTGTTTATGCCCCAACACGTCACTACCGCCCATATATTCCTATACACTAATTGTTTGTTTCAATGAGCTCTACCACCCCTCAATGTTTGTCCCATGATTTTAGAATCAGCCTGTATATTAACGGGTACGGTGAGTGGCATTCGCCCAGTAAAGTTGGAACGACTGAGGAAAAGTAGTTCCACGCCTTAACGTAAAATTAAGTGTCAGGTAATATTTTCTGAATATTTAAATTATTTATTTTACTTTATATTTCTAGTGCACATAAATGCAGGAATTAGCAAATTTATAAAATATGTACTTTTTTTTGTTGACAATCTCGCAGTTTTACTTGGTCGATGGATAAATAAAGTGATCAGGCGCATGACAATGTTAATTCTGCATATGGTGGAAGGATACACAAAACGCATACAAGTAGATCTTAAGCAGGGCTTTCAAAAATGCTCAGTTTACCGTGAACAGCCAATAATCGATTGAGCCAATAAGAATTAAGCTCCTCCGGTGCCGAAAGTCTGTGATTCGCGGACAGGCATATACGGCGCGTCTCAGATAGCACGTAAGCTTGCCACTTGACTTGGATTTGCCCTGGCACGGTAGCTTGTTACAATACGCTTTGATTCACGCTTGATTCAAGCCAAATTTATCATGACTGGCACATACTTGCTGATGGCAAGCTTGTAGATGCTTTAATTATGCTTTCGGCTTGCCAAGGCCAGCTTGCAGCAAGTTTTACAAATCAACTCCGCCGAAGCTTGACGTGTGGAGACTAGTTAGGTTGAATCAAGCTTGATTCAAACTTTCTGAGTTGCACAGCAGACTTTTTGCCCGCTTAGAGGCTTGTCACGAAAAATACTTCATTCAAGCTTGAATCAAGTCGATTTTGCCGTCGGGGGATCCAGTTACGAAAGTGAGATCTCAGCTATAAATGTTTTCAAATACAAATAGACAGGAATTATTTTCGCGAATCTCGGGTGTCCCCAAATATTGCATTTGAAATTGGTTGCAAAATAATTCGTCTTACCGACGTTGCGGTGTCAACAAATATGGCAGCCGTAGTATAGTCTTGTCCTCACTTTCGTCCGTTCTTCCCGTGGAGGTGAAACATCGCAGGTGCGCGCTNAGTTATTTGGAGTTTGTAGCCAAGATTATTTATATTTATTTTTAGCATTACAAGTAAATTTGAAAATATTAGAATTCGTTGCTGTGGTTTGTATAAAGATAAGGTTGTATCTTTACAAGCAAGTACTGTAGACGTCATGTTATTATAAACACTGCAGTACATTATTTATTCCATGTGTTCTTTTAACAACGTCTTGTAAACGTAAAGTTATTTTAGGAAGCTAGAAAGCAGTTGGTGTAGGCCTATTTAAAAAGTCTGAAAGTAAATGTTATTCTTTTAAAAATAAAATTCGTATTTCTAGATTATTGGGAATTATTTACAAATTTAACATATCAAGTCAAAAAAATTTTGTTTTTGGCTACTGTAGGCATCGCGTTGATTTTCACTGTACGTTTAATGCGGGCGATTTTCTAGGTTCGCTTCGTGTATATAGTATGATCGTGATTTCCATAATGGTTTATAAGAGAATTGCGATGTAGAAGTTTCACGTCAAACAGTTTATATTTGCAATTTCTATACGCTGTGAAATATTTCACGTAAATTTGATCAACTGAAAAGTACGCATCAATCTTCGTTTTCCGTTTTCGTTCATAGATTTCGTTTGGGCTAGCATAATGTTTCACAGAGACATAAGGAAAGTAATAATTAATAATTGCAATATTCGCGTTACTTTCTTTTAGTTATTTGTACAATAACATTTATGTTAGTTTTAATGTTGTAGTTACTTGGTAGTATAGCGCTGGGCTAGATTTATAAGTTAATAAAATTCTGAATTAGGTACTAAAAAAAGTACGTAGTTCCAGAAAATATACATTTTTTAGTCATGTTCGTGTAATAATTTCTAGTTACTGGAAAGGAATTTCATCTGCCTCATATTTCTGCACAATACAACTGAGAAACAAAGTAATAATAAAAATGTAAATAAAAATTACTCGTCGGGAAATGTGGGTTTTTTTTTAAATATTTATTCATAGGTAATTTATTATAATTATTGCTATGGATGTGGGATTTTCGCGGAAAAAGTTTTACGCAGGCTACATTTCAATATCTTGTGTGCGCGTCTTCCATTGGTCACTGAAGCATGTCTTTGCAGAAATACATTTGGTAAAGACTGTCTATGGTACAGTGAGCACTTTTAAAATCAACCTTTAAAAAATGTCAGTGCCCCTACCTGCGTATACAGNAAGACTGTCTATGGTACAGTGAGCACTTTTAAAATCAACCTTTAAAAAATGTCAGTGCCCCTACCTGCGTATACAGACTGATTCTAAAATCATGGGACAAACATTGAGGGGTGGTAGAGCTCACTAAAACAAACAATTATTGTATATGAATATATGGGCGTGAGTGACGCGTTGAGGCACAAACACAAAAATAACACATGAAATGCAACACATCGTTTATTTACAACGTCACCGCTAAATGCCTTTTTACAGCAATGTTTATAATAATTGCTCAAAATTGCTACCACCGACAGTAATGCAAGCTTGGTAGCGTCGGTGGAGTGATTGGTGAACAGATTCAAATACGCCGGGTATTTCACGCACGCCACCATTATCAGCCAATCACGCCATATGTAGAGGTCGCCAAGCATGCGTGACTGTTGGTGGATGCATTTCCAGCAACTGTTTTAACATTTTCTGTACGGAATCACTCGTTAAGTATGGTGCTAATGAACATTTTATGTTTCCGTTAATGTGTTATGTTTTTGTATTCGTGCCTCAACACGTCACTTCCGCCCATATATTCCTATACAATAATTGTTTGTTTTAGTGAGCTCTACCACCCCTCAATGTTTGTCCCATGATTTTAGAATCAGCCTGTATATTAACGGGTACGGTGAGTGGCATTCGCCCAGTAAAGTTGGCAACGACTGAGAAAAAGTAGTTCCACGCCTTAACGTAAAATTAAGTGTCAGGTAATATTTTATGAGTATTTAAATTATTTATTTTACTTTCTATTTCTAGTGCACATAAATGTAGGAATGAGCAAATTGATAAAATATGTACTTTTTTTGTTTGACAATATCGCAGTTTTACTTGGTCGATGGATAAATAAAGTGGTCAGGCGCATGGCAATGTTAATTCTACATATGGTGGAAGGATACACAAAACGCATGCAAGTAGATCTTAAGCCAGGCTTTCAAAAGTGCTCGGTTTACCGTGAACAGCCAATAATCGATTGAGCCAATAAGAATTAAGTTCCTCCGGTGCCAAAAGTGTGTGATTCGCGGACAGGCATATACGGCGCGTCCCAGATAGCACGTAAGCTTGCAATTTGACTTGGATTTGCCCTGGCACGGTAGCTTGTTACAATACGCTTTGATTCACGCTTGATTCAAGCGAAATTTATCATGACTGGCACATACTTGCTGATGGCAAGCTTGTAGATGCTTTAATTATGCTTTCGGCTTGCCAAGGCCAGCTTGCAGCAAGTTTTGTAAATCAACTCCGCCGAAGCTTGACGTGTGGAGACTAGTTCGGTTGAATCAAGCTTGATTCAAACTTGCTAAGTTGCAAGGCATGTCACGAAAAATACGTCATTCAAGCTTGAATCAAGTTGATTTTGCCGTTGGGGGATCCAGTTACGAAAGTGAGATCTCAGTTATAAATGTTTTGAAATACAAATAGACAGGAATTATTTTCGCAAAACTCGGGTGTCCCCAAATATTGCATTTGAAATTGGTTGCAAAATAATTCGTTTTACCGACGTTGCGGTGTCAACAAATATGGCAGCCGTAGTATAGTCTTGTCCTCACTTTCGTCCTTTCTTCCCGTGGAGGTGAAACATCGCAGGTGCGCGCTTTCTCTCTCTCTCTCTCTCTCTCTCTCTCTCTCTCTCTCTCTCTCTCTCTCTCACGTCACATCCAGCAATAAGCGCAGACAAGAACACTCACGTGGAGTGTCGGAGGGTGACAGTTTCCATGATGAGATGCGCTTGAATTGCAAACGAGTTTTCTCCCCGTCGATATTTGGAGCGCAGGAAGAGGGGTGTCGGTATTCGTGCTCACCAGAAGGAATGGAACAAGCGCAAGCTATCTTCCAGTGGAAGAAGTCCTACTGAATGTAGTTGTTGAGATTTTTTTACTAGCGTCGGTATTTTCTCAAATAATTTGCAAACTTAAACATACGCAAGGAAAAAGCATTCATTTTACCACTGGTTAATCCTTTTACGGATTATCCTGAATATTGTTTTTGAAGTTTAGTGACAATGACGTGATTGAATTAAACTCTCAGTTTAATTGCACTTTATCCATTGCCTACACTAATAAGAAAATAGAAGATCCGAACATTAACGTTGATGGAAATAAATTACAGGAATGTATAAGTACATGAGGACGGAGGCATATCACAGGTTCCAACACGTCGTAACATTTTGTTTGCTACTTTTTTGTTTCGTCTTGTTTCTAGGTGTGGTGTTATTCGTTGTTTCAGGTTATTAGTTGTCTGTGACTTTCCTGTTTGTTTGTCTGTAATTTTGATTAATTATGCCTTGTTTCTAGTCATGCTCTATGTGTAATTTCGGTTCATTTGTTGCCCAGCTGTCACATTATTTGTCCACATATATATATATATATATATATATATGCTTATTGTGGTACTCCTTTGTTCCATTTCTGTTGCGTGTTTTTCCGTTGATTTTGATGCCTGTTTAAATATTGACTTTTTGTTTTGTTTGTAATTTTGGATGTTTGGTATTGTTGCTGTTCTTTGTTATATTGAGTTATTCGTTATCTGAGCCGTTTATTTCTGCCTTTTGGTTGAATCTGCATTTTTTCTCTTTATTTCTTGCAGCGCTGTCTTCTCTGTTTTCGTGTGATTTGTTGTCTAAAGAGTAATTAATAGAGACCTGAAAAATTCGCGAGTTCAATGACCTGCAGGCTAGACTCTACGGTCTTATGAACAAATATGCTGACATCAACTGCGCATTGGTTGTCTGCTGTCACAGTGGTAGGCGACAATTGGACACCGTTCTCCAGGAGGTGTCAAACACCGTGTGGACCAATGGCTAAAGTTAAATAAACGCACGTGTTTTATTCCTAGCTTGTCCCAAAATTAATCCACGAATTCTTCAGGTCTCTAGTAATTAATTCTTGATGCATATTCGAGCTTTTTTTTTTTGTGTTTGTGTTTGTTCTATTTCCGTTATTATGTATGGCATGCTGCAAAATAATTTAAATAGTGATCGGTGCTAAGTGTGGTCAGAAGACCGTATCACTACATTCACTTGTCTTGCTGTGGGCAGTGCCGTCTGTCACTAGCGGCAAGCCGATGTCTTGTAGTTTGCTGCTCCTTCTGTAGCTGCGTCACAGGAACTAGCCCCTTAGGTTTCCACTACGCAAGTCACGACGTGGTGTTTACAAGTACCTGTCAGACCAAACAGTCCTCTTACAACACTTAAATGGAAATCTAATGTGTACACTAATTGGTAAAGAGATATAAGGAGGTCTCGCAATGAGATAATTCCTGAGACATAAAATCAAGAACACGATTTGGTTTACTAAGTATATTATCAATAGTTAAGTATATATAACAATAGTTGATACTGTAGGTTTTATAAAGAAATACTCCGGATCACTTGAATAAACTATTTATTAGTTTTAAGAAAGAACAATGTAATTTCAACAAGGCACATAGCGCCATGACACTCCAACGGTAGCTTGATAGCTAATCATTTGTTTACAGTATTGCCATCTTAAAAAATATAACAAACTTTTAATATTGCATTGTATATTATATTACAACAGGTACAATGTTCAGTTTTTGAATAAACGATGTAAAATGTTTCTAATAATAACGTACATAAATCATAAAATCGGTACATCTGCACAATTGTTGTTTTTAATTTATGCAATTTTACTACGCAGAATACTATAATAACAAAACTAAAACGACAACATAATTAATTTCAACTGAACTTTAAATTCTAAAATTTTCATGTCAATTCTTTTTACAATTTTTTTTCAATATATGTAAATTTTAATATCGTAGAGTTGTAGATAGTATTATTTTGTTAATTTTAAGATAATTTTTGGCATATTTATTGATTTTGAGGTTTACGTCCTTCATTTTCCAAAAGATGTTAGCAATTTTTAAAATTTGTGACTGGTGAATTTATCAGCTATTTCTGTATAAAGGATGATTCTAAAATCATAGGACAAACATTGAGGGTTGGTAAAGCTCACTAAAAATAACAATTATTGTATAGGAATATATGGGCGGGAGTGACGCGTTGAGGCACAAACACAAAAACATAACCCATTAACGTAAACATAAAATGTTCATTAGCAGCATACTTAACGAGTGATTCCGTACAGAAAATGTTAAAACAGTTGCTGGAAATGCATCCATCAACAGTCACGCATGCTTGGTGACCTCTACATATGGCGTGATTGGCTGACAATGGTGGCGTGCGTGAAATACCCGGCGTATTTGAATCTGTTCGCCAATCACTCCACCGACGCTACCAAGCTTGCATTACTGTCGGTGGTAGCAGTTTTGAGCAATTATTATAAACATTGCTGTAAAAAGGCATTTAGCGACGATGTTGTAAATAAACAATGTGTTGCATTTCATGTGTAATTTTTATGTTTGTGCCTCAACGCGTCACTTCCGCCCATATATTCCTATAAAATAATTGTTGGTTTTAGTGAGCTCTACCACCCCTCAATGTTTGTCCCATGATTTTAGAATCATCCTGTATAATAGTTAGCAGCATTCAAGTATCTTGCTAATAAATCTAAACCCATCAAAATGTATCAAGTAGTTAAAATTCTCTTCTACATTTTATGACTCGGGAATTCACGCACTTAGTGAACAACCTCCTATGTCCTAGTCACGTTTCCCAAGTACTTCAAACATGGGCCGCTACCTGACGCGACTGGGCACTGCTACGGCCAATGGAATGCCAGGAAATTTTCGTTCCATTCCCTGGTGTTACACAAACACTCACACACACATACGTGTGATTATACCTCAAAATATTCGACCACTTTTCCTTTCGTGGTAAAGTTGAGTCTTCGCTACTCAACTATTTCAAGCGTTCCGTTTCCAGATCTTGTCTGCCACCTCTTTACATTAAGTGCTTGGTTTGTAGCAAAGAAGTTCACGTGTCCGTTATTTCGCACTGAAATGCTGTGTTCGACACAGAATGCTGAATATAAATGCCATCGAAACCTTGGGCCTCTGTCTTGAACCGGAGCCTCAATTAAACTTAAATTATTTCAAAGGTGGAAGGTAAAGTTTTTATATTTTATTTATGCGATAGATAACGAAAGTAAGTTAGAAACTCAAAGACGATAAATAGGACTGTATTAAATTTACGTATAAGATTTCTGATATTTTCTTTGTTGCCGAAATGCGATAAAAACAACATTCACTCACTTTAAAAAGAACGGGAATAATAGAAAGTATGAACAAATTTGATACTGTTGGAAGTCCCTGATGAAAACGAAAACCTGACTGAGCAGTACTACAACACGATAAATTGCTCAAAACAGCGACTAAAAGAGAAAATGGGTAAAAATACAGAGGAAGACCCAGACTGGAGAGTATTAAGAAGGTAATGGGAGATGTTGTTTGTGCGAGAGCATAAAGGGGAAATTGAGGAGGAGAGACGTACGGAAAAAAGGATATAAAAATAAGCTCTACTGAAAACCCATTAGGACTTTACGACCAAAGAAGCATGTGGGAATATTAATGGTTGTCTCTAAGCTTCCCGTGTGCATCGCGAATATAACCTTGAAGTTACAGCATGCAGTTCAAAAACCTATCATTAAGGAGACTGCGAATTTTCTTTGGGATTCTAGGGAATGGCTGTCTTACGTGAATGCGGATTTCATAACATGTAAACAATGGCACCTCACATGTGGTGGAAACAGCAGCTGTCAGCTGTTATATTTTATAAACAAGGCAGAGTAATTAATGTAATCACTGAAGAAATACTAAAATTATTTACATAAACAAAACAGCGAAGGCTGTAAAATAACTTCTCAAAACATACACGACATTTCGGGAAGGAAAATAGTAAAATTCTAACATCTTTTAAATGGTGCTTTATCTGCTGTGCATTCTGCGTTGCGTGTTCACGTAACCAAAATCCTATTGTTACATGAGCGCACGAGGGGTATATCTGAGTTCGTGAGGGATGGAGGTCTTAATAAAAAATTAAAAAACTAATTTTAATTTCTAATTTATTCACACAGCTGTTATTTACAGCATTAAATTATCTATCTCCACTCTTACTCATTTTCTTCCTCGGTGAGCCCAATATTTAATGTATATTTCAACTGTAATTAACGTCCTTCTTAATTGTCTCTGTTTGGTTACAGTCAATTAACTCATACTAGTCATTAACATCTGTTCAGTCTATCTTTTGCCGTGATTTGTAATGTATTTCACTCACGCATCTAGTCCAATAGTCCAGCCTGTCAGCCGCACTCTTCACTGCTTGATACTCGCAGTCGCAGACTTCCCTTCCGCTGGTCACTTCTCTCGCCGTTCGTCTTCTATCGCTCGGAACTCAGCCCCTCATTCACTCATCAACAACTACCGGCCTGGAGGCCCGTTACTCAATTTGTACTCTGCTGGCCTTGACCTGGAAATTTCGACGCACCCCGAGTCATGTGGACATAATCTAGAGCAGTAAGCAACTAGAAAATTCATCAGATAGACGCAGAAACTCAATACAACCAAGGTCAGCAGCGCCCGCCGCAAAAATAATCATCGTGTCGGCTCTCTTTCTGTAACAGATACGCGGCCTTCGGCCTATAGCTCGACTGTTCATTCAAAACAATCCTTTGACTTGCCGCCGCCGCTATCATATAACTGCTGTCCTTTACTTTCACTCGCTCGCGCAGGATGCGAAGCAGTGAGCGCGTAACAATATGAAAAGCTTATTTGTGCAACTTTGAGCTTGTAATTACTGCCAACTATTGTTTTTAAAACTTCGCAGTCTTTCACGGGAGTACTCAACGCTGTTCTGGAGGTTTGAGTTAAAACAGTTCGTAGTCGTTATTGAGAAATAATGACCCAGCCTAACTGAAAAATCTATTTTCACTTGAGAGGCTAAATTATAATTGATTGTTGTTATTGTTGCCATTAGATCTGTCGGAATGGAAACAATGACAGTCATCAACAATCAGTCATCAACTGTACAGGTGCATACTATATTTGGACCATGTGCACACATGCGTCAAAATAAGCACCCTCTATAGACTATTATTCTGAGTATATTCCTCCTCTAGAATGTTCTCTCCTCCATCTCAACTCTGCCAGGATTCCGAATTATCTTCAGGCTATTAATTTTTTTTTCTATCTGTGCTTCCCTTCCGTATATTGTCTTCTGTGAACCGGAACTTCTCTCCGCAAGTACCATCCATTATTGCATCTCCTACAGTAAGCCTCGTAGCATTTTAACTCACCTGACAACTCGCTTCGTTACTTAACATGCCTGTACATTATCAACTCCCTAGCATTCCATACAGTCTGGCTTTAAACAATTCAAATAGCCACTTCCTTCTATCTCCGCATTCGTGTTTCCGTGTCGTACAAAAAGACACTCGACGTAGCGCGCTTTATAAGCTTATAAATTTATATTTATCTGTTAAGGGAGATATTTCGGAGGCTCTTAAAATCGAGGTCTTGAGAGCCGACGAGGGTGAAGCGAGGTGAGAATATAACAGCGCCGGAATGAAAAGGCGGGGGGAAACGGGAGATCCCCGACAAAACCCGCTGACCAGCGGCATCGTCCGGTAAGATTCCCATATGCGAAAAACCGGGAATCGAACCCGGTTCGCTGTGGTGGGAGGCGAGTAGTCTAACCACTACACTACCGCGACCCCGGTATTTCTAGGTGACGAAGTTGGTTTGTATTTTCACACGCAGGTTTCTCTGAGTTATTCTTTTCCTTAGCTCTTCTTTGCGGAGTCTTGTCACGTTTTGCCTAAATGACAATGCATGATTCGATTGTCGAACAAGACGACGACTGGAAATTCTGCTTTTATTGACGAAACTATTCNGTATGTTTACCTACGAAAAGACGTCATAACCCAGACGAGGAAGCAATTGTTCTTTAAAGTTACCACGCATACTGTGAATATTATTCTGGAGCCTTCCAATGCAGTTAAAAACGGCTTTCTCAGACTGTCGTATCTTAAAACATACTAGCCGGACACGAGTCAAACTACGATAGGGGCCTTTACTGAACTTTGGCATATGCTTCTCTTTGAATAAAATGATACGGTCACCACTGAAAATCCCGTAAGTACATGCAGCACCACGAGAACCCTGCTCGCCAGTTAAGCTCTGCGCGTAGCGGCGATGGCAAACTTGTAGGGCGTGCCATTGTAGACCTTACAGCTCCCGCGCTTCTCGGCCAAAAGAGTATAAAAACGATGCAGGCAGGCGCACCGATTAATAGGAAAAATACTAGGAGAAAAAAATACTTCGCAATATAATAAAACGCACCGTAGTTTAAGCAACTGTGCATTTTCATCACAATTTAAAAATGGTCAATAACTTTAATAGCAACAGATGATAACCTTAGGGTGAAGGATGCTCTGACAGCCTCTGTTCCCCCAATGGCTATGTCCCTGCTTTGGTGATAAGACTGTTAACCAACTTATTGTTTAACACTTCCACTGGTTACAAGCTGAATTTTCGCTTCTGACTTCGCCTTGCGTGCGAAGTCATCCTTGGGTAATCGCATCCACAACCACCGGAATTATTTCACGCGCCCATACACTTCGCGTGCCGGAACGAAGTTAACACCGGCGCACTACTTTCGCGGAATACTGTCACCTGCCACTTCAAGGTTCGCCCTGCCTCTCGGCTCGAGTTAAGTTAGGAACCTTCATCGGAGATTTCTCGCTTGGCTTATCGAGCACAAATAATCTCATTTATTCTCTCCACCCCTCCCCCTTCCCAATCTTCCTCGAT
>NQII01005284.1:127561-138640 GCA_002778355.1 Clitarchus hookeri | reverse complement strand
CCTGGTACGACTCGCTCATTGGACGCTCTTTTCCCCACCCTGAACCTAGGAAGGTATAGTCTGAGCTGAAAACCATTTCCTAGAAAGATACTTCAAAAATCGTGCGGGTGACGAGAAGTCAAATCCATAGCTTGGACAGTCAGATAAGAATTTTAATTCCTGTAGTAAAATGCTCAGATGGGTGAATGTAGACCTTGTGTACGTAGAGATTTTTGTAGATTTTTCACCAATTCACTTATGTTTTTTTGCTGTTTCAGAAGTTTCCACGGTTTTGGTCTTTAGCAGTTAGTGTGTTAACCCAGGAGACCCATTCTGGCTGGAATGTTTTGTTACCTTACTGTTCATTTATTGTATTCCATGTAATTTTTCGTGTTCAGTGAACAAATTTATCAATCTATCAATCAAATCAATCGTGCAAGACTACAAAAAAGATAAGCCAAGATGTTCTCCAAGAATCACACTCATTTCTGAAACAGTGTGATAGTTAGTCGACCTTTTCAAAACTATTGATGACATATTTTTTAGTGGTTTACAATAAAAGTGAGTTTATAGGCGTACGCCACGGAAAAATCTGTTAGTTTATATTTGTACCACGGATTGTTCAACTTGTGGACATTATTTGAGACAAATTTTCCCTCAAACAAAATTTTATTAGGTTGCATGATTTTTGCAAAAAAATACACGTCAAAGAAAAATTTTTACCGTTTTTGTAATGTAAAAATAAACCTAAAAATTTGCAGAGAATTCAACAAGGGCAATTGAAAGGTCCTGTGTTAATTAATTTTAAGCTATGCTTAGCAAAAGTTAATTTACAAAAATTCAGAGGCAGCCACAAATAAAAAAAATATGCGATAGTTTCCTTATTTTCAGCATTTTTTTTTATTGCGAAAACATTTCCTTGTAAGATTTTATAGACCTTTTGAAGTAGCTCTTGGCATCTCATTTCAGTATTCACTTGCATACGTAAGTTAGTTTTCATTGTTATTTTTAGTGTGTATTTATGCGAAACTTATGCGCTCATTATTTTTTGCCAAGAAATAGTTTGTAATTACTTATAATTAGAGGCAGTGATATTTCGCGAAAAGATTTCGAGACAAGATACAGTCCAAACCACTGTAGCGCCGTCCAGCTTCTTCGATTAGCTAAAAAAAAATGTTCTGGCCCGTGTTAACAGTTTGCGCACGAAACACGAAGGTTCAGTGTCGGAGTTACTTAGTCCTGAGTGGCTTGGTCAAAGACGGACACGGCACCAGCAGCCAATGGAGGTACAACAACAGCCGTGAAGAAACCTCGAATAGACTATAGTTTAGCGGGATCGTATCGTGTCATCCAGTCCGCGACCACCGGTACTACAAGGCCTGTGACGTCACTGGTGGGCAATGCAACCGCTACGCGACGTTGCTTCGGAATATGCAACAATACGGGTAAAATAAAATGGGGAGTACTGAATAATACAACATTTTTTCGCTGCTTTCAATCTGTGGCCATTTATAAGTAACTTACTAATGATGTTCAGAAATATCACTTAACTAGCTCTGCCCGCGGCTTCGCTCGCGTGAACTAAATAATTATTGTTTAGGTTTTTTTTTTTTTAATAAAGTTGAAATTAGTTAGTGTTAATCTTCGATACCCTATACATATTATAAAACTCAAGGTCTTGATGAATTAAATGGTAAAAACACTTATTAGTATTTCTCTGTTATAGATAGATCTATGCTACCACGGAGTTTTTTTTTTTTTTTTAGTATTTTTATTCTACACAATTCTTTGCTGCGTGGTATTGTTCCATATTTAACAGTTTAGACAGCGTATTGCAAGAGAGTGCGCTGGCGGCAAACTTATTTCCGACTTGATTCACTATTATCGTTCGTAAATTTTTTGAGATATTTTCTAGCGAGAAAAAGTGGCCAATATCACCTTTCAGCCCTCCAACTATTTCTGTACAAAAAATCACGTCGATCCTTTGCGACGCGAAAGAAGGACAAACAAACAACCACACACACTTTCGCATTTATAATATACGTTAGGATGATACATTCTCAAAATATATGAACGAGCTGTGGGATCTTAATTTTTGTTTGTATTTACTCTGTTGCTATCTGCAAGCAAGAAAAAACGACGTTCACAAATATAACCAAATGAAAAAATTCGCTGACTGAATCCATTTGTTTATTGTTCTTTGTTTAGCAATGATTAGAGACCTGAAAAATTCGCGTTTTCATTTCGGGACAAGCTAGAATTCAAATCCCCGTACGTTTGTATTGCTAATGCTATTGGTCCACCCGTTAAATTACACCCCCTGGACAACTCTGAGCCAATAATAAATACACAGTAAAATGCAGACCGAATCACCGTCTTCCGCTAATACAACAAGCAACCAATGAACAGTGATATCTGCGTGGTTTTGCACACGAAAATGGAGTATAGCCTACACGTCATTGAACTAGCGAATTTTTCAGGTCTCTGTCCATGATATGTAATAATGTTTCACCAGTTGGGAAGCATTGCAAATACAACCTCTTTGGAGTGAAGCTCACTGTGTATTCTATTTCTTAAATAACTATGTTGTTAAAAATAATTTGTACAAAATAACGAATGGAGAAGTTCAAATACTTCCAATAAATTGTTTAATATCGCAGAAATCTGTTTTATTCAAACACAAAATTACTGGGGGNATTTGTACAAAATAACGAATGGAGAAGTTCAAATACTTCCAATAAATTGTTTAATATCGCAGAAATCTGTTTTATTCGAACACAAAATTACTGGGGAAAAAAAAAAATGTCTTTAAGTGGAGTGCATGAGCTTCGGTATAGACCAAAATTAGCTAATGATCATGCCAGTACACTNAAAAAAAAATGTCTTTAAGTGGAGTGCATGAGCTTCGGTATAGACCAAAATTAGCTAATGATCATGCCAGTACACTCAAACACGCACTGCAATATGAATGTTGTTACTTGAAGTTACTTATAGTTTTTAAGTCCTTAAAGTTGATAGACAAATGTCTACTAACACGTGAAACCTTTGTGGGCACGAAGTTCTGTCGCGATATAGCATTCACCCAGGAATGTACTCTTTTATAATTGTTTGGAACTTAATGATGTGCACTTTTTTAGCCAATTAGAGTAATTTCCAAGACACCGAGGGACACGAGTTAAAGGCCGTGGTGCAATTTCACAGAAACGCCACCGTTTTCGTTAAGAGACGACACACCACATGCCGAAACTAACCGAGCTGCCAACAATGTCGGCACCCTCGAGTTTTTTTTTGCAGCAGACTATGTACTTAAATCAACTGGAATATAACTCTGCTTCCATCATGAGAATGTCCCCCATCACGCGAGAAATGCCGTGACGATGTTCTTACATCCACATAGATATTAATTAACTCTAAATCCGCACATACCGAATAGGTTTGAGCCCTGACAGTGTCGAGAAGGGGAGTGGTAATTGTGGAGTTGTCCCCTCCTGCTTGGCGATATAAAAAAAGCTTGCAGCACTTCTAAATCTTGATCAATTTCAAGTGCCTCGCTGATTCCGCCGAGTGATCTCACAGTGTCTGGCGTGTGCGATGGACGGATAACGGGCGCTACCAGCAGCGAGACAAGTAATTAGATTTATGTCCGGTGGGGGAGGGGGGGGGAGACTCTTGCCGGCGAACTCCTAACGCTTCAACTCGACTAGAAAATAATGTAAATTTAGTAAGAAGAAATTTCAGCGTACCATAATTTCACACTTTCTGTTGCAGCCGAGTTATAACCTGTTTGCAAAGACTTAAATTTAATTATTCTACTGAAGTCAAATATTTTCCGAAACACTTAGGTTAAACATCTTTTTGCCTGTTAACTGTAATAAAAACTATTTTAGAAACGTTAGTTCCAGTAAAATCTGACAAATAAGTCATTTTATGAATTTTTCGCATATTATGTTTTTTAATTGTTTTACAAAATTATGTATTAAAAAATTAATTAAAATGGCGGAAAATTACTTTTTCAAAAACGTATTCAAGGAACGACAGGAATTTTTAAATTGTGTATTTATTCGTATAAATTTCAAAATTGAACAAAATTAATACGTTATCCCACAGCTCAAAAAAAATATTGCTCATGTCATCAGAATCACAGTAATACAATTTTTGGGGAGTTTGTTTTATGTGATTCACCCGTATTTCAATTTTAACATTTGAGATAAAATTCAAATTCAAAATAACTAGAAGTTAAAACGTAGGTGAACCAAGGGTCGGATTTCAAAGAAACTGCAACATGCCATTGCAGGACATTAAACCAAAACTTTATTTGAATTCAACATTTATGTTTTTTTTTNTCAAAGAAACTGCAACATGCCATTGCAGGACATTAAACCAAAACTTTATTTGAATTCAACATTTATGTTTTTTTTTGTAAGCATAATGTTTGTAAAAACAATTGTCACATTTACGCTTAAAATGTGATGAATTTTATTTTCCNGTTTTTTTTTGTAAGCATAATGTTTGTAAAAACAATTGTCACATTTACGCTTAAAATGTGATGAATTTTATTTTCCAAGTTATCATTGGTATGTCACTCAAAATCTAGGAAAACCCCACTTAAACTGTTTTTACGTACAGCAATAAAATCTTAAATCTTGATGGCCGACTAGAGTTGGACAGGTTGCGTATATGATGTTGATCAGCTGCCCTGGAATTCTTTATTGCATGTGGTTTCCCGTCCCATATTTTAGGAAATGACCGGTGCTGTTTCATACACGACGTCCTTCTACTGCCTCTACCTTTTACTAATTAGGTTAATGTTCCAGTTATGTAACACTGCGCATAACAAGAAATTAATTTTTTCGACTCCATGTCTTTGTGACTTGAGGTCACGTGACGATTTCTCACAAATCAATTCTCAGAGGATTCGAGAGTTGATGTCAATTACATTAGTTTCTCCTTTGGTATTCAAGAGTTCTTATTGCAAAGCGACTCCCAACCATCTCTATGTTGATGTGGTAAGAGGCGCAAAATATTACATTTCTTTACATAAGCACTGTGTGCTTAAAATAAATTTTAATCAAAAATTTTTTTTAAGCCAATAAAACAAATGGGGATGTTATGCAATGTTCACAGAAATCTTTGTTTTCCTCAAATANTGTCTTTGTGACTTGAGGTCACGTGACGATTTCTCACAAATCAATTCTCAGAGGATTCGAGAGTTGATGTCAATTAAATTAGTTTCTCCTTTGGTATTCAAGAGTTCTTATTGCAAAGCGACTCCCAACCATCTCTATGTTGATGTGGTAAGAGGCGCAAAATATTACATTTCTTTACATAAGCACTGTGTGCTTAAAATAAATTTTAATCAAAAATTTTTTTTAAGCCAATAAAACAAATGGGGATGTTATGCAATGTTCACAGAAATCTTTGTTTTCCTCAAATAAAAGGTATAACAGGTTGGCTATTACATAGTCATAATATTCCGACATTAATGGGACGAAAATTAACATCACTCATTCAAGCAAAAACAGGAGGAATGCTAGTAACCTTAAAAAAACAAATGGCGACTGTCTGTTAGTTCACATTTTGAGTCCGGTGTAATATTCTCTTGCATCTGCTCCACAAAACTGCACGAGGTGTTGCAGATCTTCACTTTTGTTCCCATTAAATTGGTACCACTCCTGCATGCATGCATACATGCATGCATACATTAGATCTGCATAAGAGAGCATGCCAGCACTTGACAGGAGTTTGATAAGGGTCGCATTGTGGGTCTGCACGAAGCCAGGTTTCTGATATTACATCGACCTGATGTTGAAACCAATGGGTATAGATAGTTCTATCGTTGTTACTTGGCCCTGCTAACGTTATACTTGCAGACTATTCCTCCGCCTCGTGCAAAATTACGTCAAAGGGACAACGCACCGTATTCGTGCGGGCTCAATTTAATAATATTTTGTATGAGAGCTATTTATTATTAGGAACGCTTATTTTATCTCTTTTATTTCCGCATTAATTATAAATTAAATATTAAAATTTTACAGACAGGGAGACCGAGTCTGATTGTAACAGTTTTTCCATTATTTTTTTTCTAACCGTGCAAAATACACAACACTTTTTAACTATGTAGACTTATAAAATGGAGTTTCGTCTTTTGCACCAAATTTTTACAAAACTTTCTATCGACGAATTTTTTCTTCCGCGAGGTGAGAACCCTTATAGTTTAAGGTTTTACAGCCTCGGGGTTGGTTGTAACACACACTGGGGTTGGTTGTAATAATATTTTACAATTTTTTTTATTTTAAATCTTTTTTATTTATAAAATAAACTCGTATATTGAAAATAAAATAATTCTGGATGCTAACAAGATCGTGTCGATACGTACCTATATTTAATACGCAAGGCTTATTAAATATGACACACGAGTATTGTTATCTGCAACTTAAGTTTGTTTTTCTTTTTGATGTACCTCCCAAGAGTCACGTGACAGATGTAAATGTTTGCAGCGGCTGACAGATCTTCCTTCCGTCACGGCCTCGGCTGCCTTCTCCACCATTTCAATAGAATATTCTCCTCTGTCTGTTTTTATTTTGTAGTTCCGTATCTGAAATCACGTGTGATAATTATAAGTTACAGTGAAAAGAGAAGACTTGATATACCTAATATAATGCCTAAACTACAAGGTGCTTTTAAAATATGTCGATTTTCTCTATAATACTTTTAATATTTCAACAAAAACTTAAAACGGAATATGAAATAGTTAAAATTTATTACGGGGCAGGCTGTAACAGTCAACGGGGGCTGGTCGTAACAGATTAATTTCGCTGTTATAACATCCCCCACATGACACCATCACAGAACACATCAATTTTCACAACCTAATTTATATAATTTATCTTGATACCAACATAACATCTCAAAACCTAACACCAGGTAGAATAACGTGCTCAAAAGAGAGTTTGTAAATAATTTGGAAATAAATTACAATGCAGATGACGGTAAAGTGAATCATTTTTACTCGCCTTATCGGAAAACAATTCTCTTCTCCTTGTCGGTAGTGAAGATATCCGACCGGCGTCATGTTACAGCGAGCATTGAAGGAATCTACACGCGCTCTAGTGGCGAGACGGAGAAGGCGCTCGTGCGCTTGGTTGCGGAACTACCCGCCATGTTACAACCTACCCCGGTCTCCCCCATCACATAAGTAGATCTTCCATTTAACAAAAAAATAAGATACTTTTATGTTAACAGAAGTATATGGGCCAGAGTAAGGCATTTATAGGCGGTTCACGAATATCTGAGCAACTTTTGAAATCAACCTTAGCAAAATGTCGCTGCACTGACTGGCATGCACTCAGTTNACTATCCGCCATGTTACAACCTACCCCGGTCTCCCCCATCACATAAGTAGATCTTCCATTTAACAAAAAAATAAGAGACTTTTATGTTAACAGAAGTATATGGGCCAGAGTAATGCATTTATAGGCTGTTCACGAATATCTGAGCAACTTTTGAAATCAACCTTAGCAAAATGTCGCTGCACTGACTGGCATGCACTCAGTTNTGTTCACGAATATCTGAGCAACTTTTGAAATCAACCTTAGCAAAATGTCGCTGCACTGACTGGCATGCACTCAGTTAAGTTGGTAACGGTTAAGGGACAGTAATACCACATCCCAATGCTAAATTTAAAGTGTTAGGAAAGCTTCTGTGAACATTGAAATTATTTCTCTTTCTTTCTATACTAGTGTACTACTTGTACTCCAAAACACAAACTCTCAGTTCCACTTTCGTGATTGGACGATTTGAACAAGCCACGGATTGCAGGTGACTGCCCGCGAATCACGGACACTCGGTGTCGGGAGTTGCCTAATTCTGATTGGCCCAGCCAAGTAAACTGTCTCCCGACAAAGACACGTAGACAATAACCGAAGACAAACTGCACGTATGCCATAGGACGTTGGAGTCGAGCCTTCGAGTAGATCTTTTCGCGAAAAACAGGTGGCTCTACGTAAAAGTAGGGCCAGTGACTTTTCGCGTAAAAATCTGAGCACACAGTAGACTTCAATACTATGTACACACCTCAGCTGTTGTTATACCTCCATTGGCTGCTGGTGCCGTGTCCGTCTTTGACCAAGCCACTCAGGACTGAGTAACTCCGACACTTAACCTCTGTGATTTGTGCGCAAACTGTTAACACGGGCCAGAACATTTTTTAGCCAATCAAAGAAGCTGGATGATCCAACAGTGATTTGGACTGCGTCTTGTCTCGAAATGTTTTCGCGAAATATCACTGCCCTTACGTATAAGTGTAAGAATGAGCAGATTTTGTGAAATATTTACTTTTCTAATAATTTCACCATTTCACTTGACCAACAAATGAATTACATGATGAAGCCCGTGGCACTGTTAATATCAGCGGAAGAATACGCAATGTGCATACAAGTAGATCTTAAGGTGGGTTTCAAAAAGTGTTTAGTTTATCGGCAACAGCCTGCATTTTGCACGATTCTTGAGCTGCAATGAGATGTGAACATTTACGTCGTACAAAATACCTCGAGTAGAAATACATCGCTCTGTTAAAATCATTAGTTAACAAAGTTAGTAAACAAACAGTCGCATAACATTTTCCTTCTTGATTGCAAGCTTACCTTCCGAAGGAAAGGTAGGCTATGAGTTCGCTTTCCTGTCTGTGTGTGTGAGTGTGTGAGAGACTGTGTGTGTCCCTAAAAACATTTGAATGCGTGAACCTAATTTCGCCAAACTCGGTACACACATCAAACTTAGCAAGGACGTCTAACTTTTATAATTTTCGATAACGCCAAATGTTTGCTTACAAAATAGCGGCAGTTTTAAATTGTAGGGTGCTATATCATTTCTCGAGAACCATTTAACCGATTACATTAAAATTGAGTTTGTTGACAGTACATTATGTAAGCACTGATTTTAGTTCTGGATATTTTTGTTGGTCCCCTTTTTCGGAACATAGTAAGCTACTACATTAAAAAATAAAGATTTTACACTATTTCCAAAACTATTCAACCGATTCTCACCAAATTTGGCACGTAAGTAATACTATGGTATGCCACATAAAAATGTTTTATCTAAGTGGGCAAAACACATTTTCAAAATGGTGGCCATAAATATATATATTTTTTAGTTTGTTATATTTACCAAACTGTTCTGCTAATTTCGACCAAACTTTGCATGTAGAAATTATCTTTCACAAGCATTATATATGCCAACTCATAGCCACTTTTTCCCGTCATGTTATAAGATAGCGCCTTATGAATAAATTAAGTTATTTTGTCATATCTCGTGAAACATTCAATCGATTTGTACCATATTCGGTAAACAAGTAGATGTAAATTGGTACGTTTTGAGTGGGTCAGACACTTATTTCAACAATGGCAGCTATTTAAACATTTTAATTTAGAATGCCATATATACGAAACCATGTGGTAAATTTGAACTTGACTTCGTATGCTGGCAGTATATAACACAGCGATCAAATGTGTCTACACAAAGCTTCTTTTGCGGGCCATTTTTTAAGATAGCGCCACATGAATAATTAAAATTTAATTTATTGTCTCGGGAAACAATTTACCTATTCCTGCCAAACTTAGCAAACAAGTATTATTATGGTAGGCCAAATAATATATATATTTTAAGCAGCCCAGATAAAGATTTTTAAAATGGGGGCCAAATCAATAATTTAGATAAGTTTGTTACATATATTAAACAATTTAAGCAAATTAAATTAGAATTTTTATGATAATATCTATTAATTAAGAAACATTGTATACAAAACCTCTTTTTTAGGCAATTGTGAACGATAGCACAAAATCCATACATTGGATACCAATGAATCTATTTCTACTAAATTATTTCCACAAGCAGTGCTATGTTATCCCATGTAAACTTACTTAATTTAAGAGGCTTAGAAACTTATTTCCAAAATGGTGGCCTTGTTAATATTTTAGNTTATCCCATGTAAACTTACTTAATTTAAGAGGCTTAGAAACTTATTTCCAAAATGGTGGCCTTGTTAATATTTTAGGTTAGTAAATCTTATCCTTCAAAACATTAGACAGATTATATCCAAAGTTGATACTCCGAATCCTACCTCCATAATGCAGTTGGCTGCAAGGCAGTATAAGGTACGAGGTATTGTGGGTTCGAATCGCGTGTAAGGCAAATATGTATTTGTAATTGTTTCTCTATTGTTGCATATGGTTCTGGTTCCATCTCTAATGATATTACTGTCGACGAGTCATCAAGGACTGCCTACCATCTAAGCTTTTTAAGGACTTCATTAGAAATTATGTACACCCATGTAGAGGAAAGTAGGCTCATTAGTTATATATTGTTCTACAATGGCTTTCATAAACTTGTGGAATACGATTGACATTTATGGCACGCTCTCCTATTCTAAGAGGTGCCGTGGTAGCTGAGTGGTTAGACAGCTCGCCTCCCACCAAGGCGAACCGAGTTCAATCCCCGGCCGGGTTCGCTCCCGGAAATCGTGCCGGAATATGCCGCCAGTCAGCGGGTTTTCTCGGATATCTCCCGTTTCCCACACCTTTGCATTCCGTCGCTACTCCATTCTCACCTCGCTTCACCCTCATCGGCTCTCAAGACTTCTATGTTGAAGAGCCGCCCAAATCTCTCAACTCTATTCGAAGATGCACGCTGGAGAAGTGAGTGCTCCAGTTTAAGGGCGCCGGGAGCGTACCTCGTTAATCTGTGTTTCCAGCCCTCCTGCAGAGAAGCCCTTTCCCTCCACCCATCACTTGTAATCTTTATTAAGGGCGCCGGAGGGCGGCGGAATCAAGAGGCGCACCGAGGGTAAGGGTGCAGACGGCTGGATGTAAGATTAGCACTGTGTGACAGCTCCGCTCTATTTAATTAGGGCGGCGGTGGGGGTGTGGATAAGGGGGTAGGGGGTGTCGCACGGCATCTCGCAGTTCCACCCTTCACCGACCCCCTCAGGGGGGGGCTCCATTATACCCACGTCACGACGCCCAGCGACAAAGGCTGTTCGCTCCGAAATGAACCTTTATTGCTACTCTCTCTCTCTCTCTCTCTCTCTCTCTCTCTCTCTGTCTC